>VWYK01059636.1:0-14576 GCA_013399775.1 Semnornis frantzii | reverse complement strand
CCAGTTCTGGGCCCCTCCATTCAAGAGAGATGTTGAGGTGCTGGAAGGTACCCAGAGAAGGGCAGCAAGGCTGGGGAGGGGCCTGGAGCACAGCCCTGTGAGGAGAGGCTGAGGGAGCTGGGGGTGTGCAGCCTGCAGGAGAGGAGGCTCAGGGCAGAGCTCATTGCTCTCTGCAGCTACCTGAAGGGAGGTTGTAGCCAGCTGGGGTTGGGCTCTGCTGCCAGGCACCCAGGGACAGAAGAAGAGGACACAGCCTCAAGCTGTGCCAGGGGAGGTCTAGGCTGCATGTTAGGAATTTGTTGGCAGAGAGAGTGATTGGCATTGGAATGGGCTGCCCAGGGAGGTGGTGCAGTGCCCATCTCTAGAGTTGTTCAAGACAAGCCTGGATGGGGCACTTAGTGCCATGGTCTGGTTGCTTGGGCTGGGTGCTAGGTTGGGCTGGGTGAGCTTGGAGCTCTCTTCCAGCCTGGCTGATTCTGTTCCATGATTCGTGCCAGCGGCAGAGGCCTGCGGGCAGCTGTTCCGCCTGCTTCAGCAGCCTTTGCGAGGGGGTTCGGTGCTTTTCCTCAGCAGAGCTCCGGCGTCGCTGCAGCTCCAAGCCCCAGTCCCTGCGCCTGGGCTGCAGTGGGAGCGCAGGAGCAGGTCCCTGCGAGCTTCCCGTTCCGTATGGCCGAGCCGGGAAAACGGCAGCTGTGAGAGCAGGGAGGGCTCTGCCGTGCTCCGGGCCCCGCGGGAGCAGGAGGTGTTTCGCCAGTCACGGCACGACCTGAGTGCGTTTGCCCCCTCCCGCCACAGCCGAAGCGCTCAGCCCGCATGGGCGCCGGCAGAGGAGCTGCACCACCTTGGCACTGAGCCCTGCGGGGCAACGACTTGCTGCCTGCGGCTGGAGCAGCTCCTGCTGCCCTTCTCCAGGACTGGAAGGAGAAGGATTCTTCCATAGAAAGAAACGCAGAGATGGCCTTGGGCAGTGACCTGACCACAAACCACATCCGAATTTCCCCTGTGTAATACACTTTGTTTCCTGACTGAAGGAGGGCTCTGACACACAGCCCAGCAAAGCAGGTGCATCCCCAGGGCCCAAGAGGCAGCAGAAGGCAGACCTGGGGCTCTGATCTAAGGGAAACTCTGTCCTTTTGAGGAACACATGGAAAACGTGTAGCCAGCCATTCCCCCAGGAAGCCTGCTCTCCATTTTGATAAATCAGACAAGAACCTCAGGCAATTGCCTCCAGAGCTGAGAGGATGGGGAGGGGTAAAGGCTGGGGAAAAAAACCTTTTTCCAGAGCAGGATTACAAGTGTCTGCTCTTGATAAACAAGTTCTTCCTTAAAAGAAGCACCACCACCTGCTTCCTTCCAGGCAAGTCAGAAAAAAGAGCTTTTGGGTGACCTCTGCAGCTCCTAGCACACACCCCGCAGTGTTCAGTCAGATGAAGATCAGCCCAAGACAGCCCAAGCCTATCTCTAGGATCTATTTAAGGGTTTACATTAACAGGCTTGGAAGCCAGCTCACTTAATCTGCAACCAATCCTCTGGATGGAGCTTCAGAGGGGCTCAGCTGAACACACAGACACATGGTGTAGCTTCAGAAGGTTTATTTTCAGTCCTGAAAGCAGACTGCTGCTGCTTAGCTTTTTTTTTTTTTTTTTCCTCTCTCCATTACAGTTTTGGTTTTCATGCAAACAGTAGTGAGAATGTTTCTGTTTTTGTTATTTAAAAGTGCAGCCTTTGGCAGGAACAACCAGTGGAGTTAATCATCTGTATCTCCTTTAAAAACTTATTAAACCATGATTTTTAAAAAAAAGTTAAAAGCTCTCAAGAACATCTAAGAAAAGAGCAGGGGGAAGGGGCAAAGAGCAAGCATCTGGATTCCAGAAGTTGTGTGTGGAGCAAGAATCACCAGAGTAAGAGTATGGCTAGGAGAGCTCTGGCTGCTGTTGGGCCCCAGCTCACACCCACACTTAGAGCCAGTCTCATGTTGCAGACCTGAGGGCTTCTCCATCGGGGAAACCTCAGCGGCCTCAGAGGACCATGCTGGAACACACCAGGAGGGCTGCAGAACTCGGACAGAGCAGCTGCCTGAGGACAGACCCTCTGCAAGCTGCTCTGGCAGGGCTCACAGTTTAGTCACCCAACTCCCCTTCAGCTGAAGGTTTAACATCTCCTAGGCCTTCCCAAGGGGCTGCAGAGGCATCACAGCAGGCTAATTTCTGCAGTCAATGGACACATGCAGCACTATGGGGTTCTTCTGGAAGCCCTGAGGGGGTCCTGGCTGATGGAGCTGTCCCCAGAGGCCCTACAGAGGTCTAATCTGCTGAACAGAACTGTTCAGAGGTGATGCTCCTCACTGGATCCAGGTAGAGACCTGTCAGGAAGGGGACCCCTAAGGTGGCTTTAACCACCTAAGATGGTTTTAGCCATCCTCACTTGCAGAGGATGGTGTTGGACTCACCAAGGTCTGTCTGCAGGCTGCTCCCAGGGAGCAGCCAGAGCTGTCCCTGCAGAGAACCATGTCCAGCTCCACACTCAGCTCCTGCAGGCAGAGCTCCCATGCACCAGCTCACCTTCACCTAGCACACATGGAGGCCACAGAGCTGGGAGCCCAACTGGTGTTTTGGTGAGGCCAGGAGGGGAAGAACTGGTTCAGAGTCAGGAGTGCAGGACAGAGCAGAGAAGGCACTTGGTTGTGTGCACCCAGGCAGCTGCTGTCAGGGGCTTTGCCACAGTAACACTCAGTGGCTGGCAGCAAGGTCCTTTAGGAGCCTGCTGTGACAGGCAGAGCTCCCAGCCCATCTGCTGGCAGGAAAGCAGCTCCTGGCCTGAGAAGTGCAGGAGAGGCAGAGGAAAGAGCAGGATCACAGGGTTACTTTTCAGGGGTCTCATTACAATTGGTGCTACAGCTTCTGCCTAGCAAATGAAGTCAGCTAAGGGATGCAGCAGACAGACATGAGCTGGGGGGCTCCAGCTTCCCTTGGTGTTCCTCTAAGGCAGGTTAGTTGAGAACTGAGACTGTCCACAGTAAAGAGTAACAAAGCACAGGAAACCTCCATTACAGACCAGCAAAGCTCCAGTGGCTCAGCCTGTACCCCTCAAGGCAGGCTGGAGATGTCTCTCTCTGGAGGTGGACCAGAAGGTTTTGGGTTGTTTTCGTTGGCTTTGCCTTCAAACATCATCACCCTGCAAAGCACAGCAGAGAACACCAGTGAGAAAAAGCAGGAAGCACCTTTGGCCATTGCTGCCAAACCTCCCCTGCCTAAGCACTGCCTTAGCTTACCTGCTGAAAAATAGCATCTGCCTCCTATGCAAAGGGCATCCCACAATTAGCAGAGGAGGGAAAGCCATCAGAGGGCAGTGCTGCCAGCCTGGCAGGCAGCTCTGCTCCCCCAGCAGCTTACAGGAGCAGGTTCCCAGAGCCTCTGTTGCTTTTCCTGCCTGAGCCCAGAGGATTAGCACTTCCCAAGCCTGTGGGCACAGGCTGCAGGCCAAGCAGAGCACCCCTGGCCCACCTTGTGCACAGCATTCCAAAGCCAGCAGCATGCAAGCAACAGCAGGCAGAGCCAGGGCAGAGGAGCAAGGCACTGGCTAGAAGAATCCCAAGCATGTTGCAGCCTCTAGCAGGTTCTTCCTCCCCAGGGACTGCAGCCATGCAGGGAATGCTGCCTGCCAGGCTGGAGCAAAGGGCTGTGCTGCTTGGGCTGCGAGGTTTACATCTCTGCTGCTGCTGCAAGGAGGCCAGCAGGCACTGGGGTGTCTGCTAGCAAAGGGAGGGACCCATCTGTGAGAGCTGCTGCAGCTGGAAGGAAGGTTGGAAGACATGGGACAGGCTGCAGGCTCAGCCTGCAGCTGTGCAAAGGAGCAGCAGGGGCGTCAGAAGTCTAGGAGCACTTGGAAGAGACACAGGGCACTCAGTGGGGACAGGCTCATCACCAGCAAGCAGGCACTGGGCTGCTGGTGAGATGTGGGAGCAGGATCCTCCCACCCTGCCTTGAGAGCTGGCTGGGATTCTAAAGCTGCCCTCAGAAGGGGCAAGGAGGATGGAGAGCAGCAGCTCCTATTCACACTGGTTCCAGACACAGCAGCAGGCACAGCTCTGCAGCTGGGAAAGGCAAAGCCAAGCTTCAGTGGGGTGGAGATGGAGCCAAGCAAGTGTTGGGAAGCCATTTGTTAGAGCAGGACTTTCAGAGCCCTGTTGGGAGAGCAGAGGGGGCCGTGGGAGGCTGGTGCTGGCAGCCTGCACTGCAGAAAGCCTCTCCAGGCACCAGCCAGCTGTTTGCAGCATGTGTCCTCTCTCCAGCTACTGCCTGTCTCTCCTGTGCCAGGCAGGGAGGGAGCATCCTGTGGGAAACAGGAGCCAGCACTGCTGCTGTTGGCAGGACCATCACTCAGCACTCCAGTCCTGCCACCATTTACAGTGCAAGCCTCTTGCCCCCAAAGCCAGCAAGAGCCCAGGGGAAGAGGTGGGCAGAAGTGCCAGTGCTGGGTGCCTGGAGCCCAGGGGAAGAGGTGGGCAGAAGTGCCAGTGCAGTGCCTGCACACCCTTGGGAGGGGCAAGAATCACTCCACATGGATCGTGTTGGAGGAAGCCTTGTGCCAACACACAGCAGGCAGTGCCACTGCCAGCACTGGCCACAGCTCAGCCCAGGCATGGGCTGCTACACCCTCATGTCTCTACCTGAAGGGAGATTGTGGAGAGACTGCTGCTGGGCTCTTCTCACAGGCAGCTGGAGACAGAACCAGGGGGGGTGGCCTCAAGCTGAGGCTGAGGAGGTTTAGATTGGACATTAGGGAAAAGCTTTTCAGGGAGAGTGGTCAGGGACTGGCATGAGCTGCCCAGGGAGGGGGTGGTCACCCACCCTGGATGTGTCTAAGGATGGTTTGGATGTGGTGTTTGGGGCTGTGGTTTAAGGTGAATCTTGCAGCGTAGGGCTCTAGGCTGGACTTGGTGATCCTGAGGGGCTGTGCCAGCTGTGGCTGTGATTCTGTCTCCCTGCAAACTCCCCCTTCACAAGGGTCCCCATCTGCCCTCCACAGACAGCAAACACCTCCTGCCTCTCCCTGCCCTGGGCACTCACAGTTTGAGCACAGCAGAGCGTTTCCCCAGCATCACGTTGACAAAGTCCTGGTAGGAGATGGTCTCACTGACCCCTCCAGTCACCTCAGAGATCATCTTCTTCAGCTCCAGGTGGGTCTTTGGAGCTCCCATCTTCTCCATCATCCTTTTGACAGACATCAGGTCTGCAAGAGCAAGGCAATTGGTGCTGTTGAGAGGTGACCCTAGGGACAGAGTCCCCCACCTCAGAGCTGGGGACCCTGGGGCTGGTGGCATTTAGCTGTTGGTGAAAGAGAGAAACCTTCCAGTACAGCCCAGTGCAGAGCACCACTGCCCATGAGTGCAGCTCCACACACCCACCCACGAGGGACAGCTCTAAGTGCTCCAGTGACATGGGGACACTGTTGACCAGCCCTGAGCATGGTGCCAGGAGTCACAAGGCTGGGCAGGAGGGAAGCCACACCAGGGTTAAAGCTGCAGACAAAGAGGCTGTGAGGAGGGGTGCCCCTGCCCATCACCACAGGCCATTTCCTTCCATTGCTGTCACCTGCTGTGGCCCCTTCCCTCCAGGAAACATCAGAGCAGCCCTGAGCCAGGCCTCCTCCAGCTTCCCCACAGGCTTTACTTCATCTCCAGGACTGGTGGAGGAGGGGAGGGAGGCAGCAGCCTGTGGAAGGGCACAGCAGAGTGCAGTTGCACTTCAGTGACAGCTGCAGGCAGTTGGATCCTTACCTAACTGGGGCTTGCTGGGCCCAAACCAGCTCAGCCAGACTCACAGCCAAGCTTCCCTCCACCCTGCTCTCAGCAAAGCAAAGAGCCTCCCTGCTCTAAGTGCTCATGGCTGTATACAGCTGCTGCCTCAAGCCAGGCAAAACCCAGGACTGTCCAAGCCCTCTGGAGATGCTGGAGATTGAGAAAGTGGCCTCAGAGGAGGCAAAAGGAGGTGTTAAAAGAGGGGGGGAAAGGCATTTAGAGCAGAAAGAAGAGGAGCTAAGCAGAAAGTCAGGAAGTGAACAAGACCAAGAGCAGCTTAAATCTTGCAGGAGGTGAGAAGAGCCTGAGGAAGCTGAGAGGCAGGGGCTGGGGAAGCAAGGAAGGCCCTGGCTGGGCACCAGGATCCCAGGGGGGCTGGGCACAGGAGAAGCTCCCAGCTTTCCTCCTCAGCAATGCCAGTGCAGGGGGAAGCAGCAGACACCACCTCAGCAGCCTCTTGCTCTCCCTGGGTCACTCACCAATCTCTCCTTGGTTGTTCAGGTCAAACTCCATGTACTTCTCTGCAAGAGACAGAGGCAGGTTAGCAGGGCTCCAGAGCAGGGCTGCCTGCTTAGGGCAGTGAGACAAAGGCCATGGGGATGAGACTGATACACTGCTGAGAGCAAACAGGTCAGAGAGGGAGAACATCTCAAGTCCTGGCTTTAGCAACCTCATCTCAGTTCCAGGGCTCTAAAGTGCTCTTTAATTGTGGCTGCTTTTCATTTAAGCTGAAGGAAAACACTGGCATGAGAACAAGGTATCAGCTAGCCATGGAGAGCCCTAAAGGGCTGCCAGCCAGAAAAACAAAGCTCTGGAACAGCCTCCCAGAAGGAGTAGCAAGGAAAACAAAACCCTGAGCACTTCCAAGATGAAGCTTGATCGGATTAGGAGGGCGATTAGATGACGTAGCTGCCTGCAATAGCAAGGGACAGGCTCTGCAGCCCTCCCCACACTGTGCTGTGCTCCCACAACAGCACCTGCCAGGAGATAAGCTCAAGGTCCACATCAAGGGGGCAAAGCCAAGAACATGCCTAGGAGCAGTCACACTGCAGCAAGTTGTTCGCCCTTCCAGCCTGCTGCCAGGCATTGCTGAACTGGGCAGCTCCAGCACCTGCAGGGCAAGGCAGAGCCTGCTCAAGGTCTGGCTGGCTGTGCAGGACAGAGCTGGGCACTTCTACATGGATTTCAGTTACAGAAAGGAGGATTGCAGTCCTGTGCTGCTCATGCCCCTCTGACTGGCACACCTGTGTGGCTCCTACCCCTCCTCCCCTGCTGGCTGTTCCTCATTTAGACTTTAAGCTCTTCAGGCAAGGATTTGTCTGACAGACAGCACAGCTCCTAGCACTGCAGGGGCCCCCCAGCAGCTCAGCTCTGATAAATGAGATGAGCAAGATGCCTGCTGCCACCACGCAGCCCCCCCGGGCTGGAGAAGCCTCCACTTACCCTGCAGTCAGCACTCCCCAGAGCAGCCTTGGAGGACTCAAGCAAGAGCTCCCAGGCTGCTCCTTTCCCCAGAGGGAAGAGACCTTCTCCCCCTGCTCCAGGGACACCAGCAAGCAGGTGAGTGTGGACACAGAAGTGGCAGGCTAATTTAAGGAGCCAAAGGGAGTATTTCACAGAGCCTTGCAGGGCTGAGGGGCAGGCCTGGGCTAACTCCTGATGGCAGGAGGCAGAGTGGCTGGCATGCCTTCGCCAGGGTCTCAGCTGGTGGATTACTGCTGTCATGAGCTGCCCAGGACAGACCTATGGGAATGCCATGTGCAAGCCAAACCTGCTCATGCAGCAGGCAGGAATAAATGTCTCCCTTCAAGCATCAAGCAACCAATTCTAGATGAAATTGGAGCTGTGACACCTGTGCTTTGGGGCCAAAACCATGCTTGATGTGGAACTGCCTCTCCTCACACTGCCTCACCATGGTGACCTTGCTCAAATGAAATGCCACCTCCCTGGGCAGGGGTCAGGCAGCCCAACATGTGCCCAGGGGCACAGCCCAGCCCCTGCCCAGCTCATGTTGTCTTTTCTTCTCAGCTGAGAGCCAGCCAAAAGCACTGAGAACAGAGGCAGCCTCACACAGAAGGACACTGGGAGTGGAGTGGGTCCAGAGGAGGCCACGAAGATGCTCAGAGGACTGCAGCAGCTTATGAGGACAGGCTGAGAGAGTTGGGGCTCTGCAGCCTGGAGAAGAGAAGGCTTCCAGGAGAGCTTGGAGTGGCCTTGCAGGATCTGAAGGGGGCTGCAGGAAGGCTGGGGAGGGACTATTGCCAAGGTCTGGGAATGGCAGGACAAGGGGAATGGGTTTGAAGTGTCAGAGGGGAGATTGAAAGTGGATGTTAGGAGGAAGTTGTTTGCAGTGAGGGTGGTGAGGCTCTGGCACAGGTTGCCCAGGGAGGTTGTGGAGCACAGAATCACAGATCAAAGATCACCTTGGGTGCTTCTGTGCTCCACAACCTCCCTGGAGGTGTTCAAGGCCAGGTTGGATGAGGCCTTGAGTGACCTGCACCTATGGCAGGGGGTTGGAACTGGATGATCTTTGAGGTCCCTTCCAACCTCCCCACTCTATGATTCTATTCTGCTTTCCCTCCCAGCCCAGCTGCAGGGACTTGGTGAGGCAAAACCAAGTCTGAGCCCTCCCCTCACAAATGCATTTAGACAAACACTGCCCAGGGGCTCCCCGGGCTGGGGAGGAGAGCAGAGAAGAAAATGCTTTCCCCCCCCCACCATCATCACACAATGAGCTGATTGTTGGGGGAGGCATTGGAGAGCAGGGCAGCATAGGGAGGCAAACTCACGAGGCAGCAGGAGGAGATGCCAAAGGCTCTCCTTACAGGGGAATTCTGTGCCTGTGACCTCCAGTTGCAATGTTTGAAGAGCCCCAATTGTGATGGGAAAAAACAATTTGGAGCTGCAGCCAAAAGCCAAAGCTGTACAAAAGGCAGCAGAGGAAAAGCCCAAGGTGGGGGAGGGGCACAGGAGCTCCTCTGTGCCCAGCAGGGTAAGGGATCACAGAACTGTCCCAGGCAGCTTTGTCCAGGCTGGGCTACAAAACCAGAAAGGGACAAAGCCAGCAATGCCTGCAAGGGAAGCAAGGTCAGGTCTGACTCGGTTAGAGCCAGGCTGAGGACAGATCTGGAGGGCATCGTGGCACAGAAGCCTTCAGCCTTTGCTTGGAAAGAAGCAGCCCTGCCCAGTCTTGTCCTGTAAGCACTTGGGGGACAAGCCCCACAGCTTTTGAGCTGTTTCCCTGTCCTCCATCCCAGCAAATGGCCCAAACCTAAGCCCCAGATCTGCTGAGCCATTGCAGTTAGGCTCTACCCAGGACTAGCAACATCCTACTGCTGCTGCCTCCAGTGCAGAGGGGGCTGGGGAGGACCACATCAGAGTGAAGAAACCTTTGGGGACAGGAAGTCCCCAGATCTTTCAGGAAGAAGCTGAGACCTCTGCTGTGTGGGAAGTCATCCTCCTGCTCACTGAAGAGAGTCCAGCTCCTGCACCATCCATTCTACAGCTGCCTTGTCCATTCTCCTTGGCTGCTCCCCGGGGGCTTGCCCATGCAGCAGGTTTTGCAGCCTCCAGGCAGGGGCTCTGCAGGGTGACCTGTCCCTGCCCTGCCAGTCAGGGAAGCACAAAGGCTAGTGTGGGAAAGTCACCTCTCCAGGGAGCCTCACAGGGTCGACAAGCAAGGGGGAAGCATCCATCCCAGCTCGGTCACTTGGACTTGGCAGGGGAGCTCAGGCTGGTGAGATCCAAGCGCTGAGGGGAGAATCAGTTCAGAGCAAAGGGTCAGGCTGAAAGGAGAGGGGAAGTCTCCACTTCTCACCTTTGAACACTGCCAACTTCTCCTCCAGATCTTCTTCATCACTGAACTTTGGGTCACAGAGAAATTCCTGAAAGAGAGAAGTTAAAACAGAAATCCAGTCCCCCCAGCAGCCTGAGGGAAGGCTGGAGCCATGTGCCTCTGGAATGACTGCACCAGAGCCTCTCCTCTTGCTCCCCCCAAGCTCCTCAGATCTCCACTTGAGCATGTGCAGCACATGGGTCGAGCACCTACTCCCAGCAAGAGCTCTTAGTCCGTGCAGAAAAGCACTTTGAGCTCAGATTTCCACCTCCTGGATAAACCCAGAGGCCTGGCAAAGAGAGCAGGTGAGGGTTGCAGAAGGTCCTGCAGCCAGCAGAGGACAAGCACCCGGGGGAAGGAGCAGGCTCCCACTCTCAGACCATCTCTCCATTTTCCCTGCTCAGGCTGGAGGGGAAATCCTGGGTCACTTCTAAGCACTTGCCCGCAGCCTCACCTCGAAACCCTTCAGGCAGCTGAGAGAACAGAGCCTGCAGAGCCAGCTCCACCACTCTGCCCTGCCAGCAACACCCCCTCAGGCTGGCAGCAGCAGGGTCCTGCTCCTGTCCCTGCCCTCCCACACCGCCCAGCCCAGCACAGCTTAATGACTCCATCTGTGCTCAGCAACAACTCCGAATTCCTCCGGGCAGAAATCATTAACATCTGCACTGCTACTGCCTGGCCTGGCCGGCACAGAAACCCTCCAGGGGCTAGAGACAGAGGCCTGAGCTGCTCCCTGCTCACGTTGCTCACCACTGCTCTCCACGCTCGGGAGGCAGGCAGGAGGGGGCTACCAAGGGACCCCCAGGGTCACCAGAAGAGTCAGGCAGCTTCACTTGTGACTGACGAGGCCATGCCCCCCAAGAAGCCCCATCTGCAGGCACCTGGGCACCAGGACTGCAGGGGGTCCACACAGCCATCCTTAACCCAAATGCCCTCCAGACCATGTTCCTCTCTCCCCAGGTGTGATGAGCTGTGCCAGGCTGGCTGCTGGGTCAGCTCCAATTCCTGGGTCCTGCTGCCACAGCCAGCCCTGAGCCTTTCCTGTTTGACCACTGCCTGCCACCCTGACCCTGCAGCACACACTCCTGGAGCTGCCCCCTCTGTCCTTGCTGGGACAGTGGAACCTGAGCCTGCCCAGGGAGTCTGAATCCCTCAGATCTTCACTGCCATTTAAGTGCAGCTTTTATCTGCAGCTGGACTTAGGCTTTGCAGGAAGCCCTGCAGGACAGGGGTGACTGTCATCCCCTCCCATCTCAAACTCCAGATGGGACACCAGACACCATACCCACTAAAGCAGCATGACACAAACTTCCCTAATCACCATGGACACCAGCTCGAGTTGAGAGCTGTGGTGAAAAGCAGTGTTCCCAGTTCCCCCTTCTGCTCTCCTTTACCAGCTCCATTTCATTTATCTCAGTGATTTCTACCCAGGGGTATCATTTGCCAGCCCAACACAAAGAGCCCAATTCAGCTCTGAGAGCCAGCAGCAGCAGTCACCAGAGAGCAGAGTGGTGTTACCTACTGCCCCTGAACAGCCTCTGTAGAAAGACCTTGCCAAACATCACAGAGAACCAAAACAGGGCCAGGGCAGCTCCTGGCCACCAGGTCACAGCCTCATTCCTGCCCTGCAGAAGCAGCAGGCAGCTTGCACCTCCCAGCAGGACAGGAGAGGTGAGAGCACAGCACCATTCCCCCTGGAGCAAGAAGCAGCACAGAAATGAGAGATTGTGTAAAGAAAACAAATCTTTGTCTATCCAAAAGTAGTGAAACACTGGCCCAGGTTGTCCACAGAGGTGGAAGATGTCCCAGCTCTGAAACCACTCCAAGTCAGGTTGGATGGAGCTCTGAGCAACTGGCTCTAGTTGAAGTTGTCCCTGCTGACTCCAGAAGGGTTGGGCTAGACCAGCTTTGAAGGTCCCTTCCCACCCAAATCATTGGGAAGACCAAAGGATAGCTGAGGGATGTGTGCCCAAGGGTCCAGCAGCCCCTGGCAGCTGGGTGACACTGTGCACACACCTAGGACCCAGCATTTGAACTGGAGAGGCACTGGGCAGCCCACCAGCATCACAGCCCTGCTCCAGACCAAAGGAAGCAAGGAGGGGAGCACGTTCCAAAGGCATTCCCCCTCCACACTGCGATAAGGCTCACACAATAGCCCTGGAATCCAGTCCCCAGGGCCACTGACTCAGCCCCAACCCTCAAGTTCCTCCTCCAGCCCTTTGCTACAGCTTCCATTTTCAGGGCCATGTTCTATTTTTAAGAAGTGCTTAAGCAGTCCCAAGCCTCTCTCCCACTCCTGCCCTCGGCAGCCTTTCCTGGGCACAGAGACCTTCCTAAGCCAATCAACTGAGCCACGCAAGGTCCAGCTACCTGCGAGCCAGCCCGAGCACGGCCAGCTCCTTCCTCCCTGCCCCAAGAGGCTGCTCCGAACAGCAGGTCATGCTCTCCTGGGGCTGTCTCCGTGCTCAATCCTACCTGTGGGGGCTGGGAAGGGGCTGAGGATGCTCCTGCCTGCCTTGGATGGGAGAATCACAGAATGCCAGGCTAGGAGGGACCCCCAGGATCACCCAGTCCAGCCTTTCTAGGTGATGGGGGAGTTGAAATGAGGTAGTCTGTCAAGCTGAGTCCTAAAACTGTCCAGGGTAGGGGAAACACTGCTTGCCCTGGGAGATGATTCTATTAATTATTAACTACTCCTGTGTCAGCAGCAGGCAGCTGCTCTCCCACAAGCCAAATTCCTTCCTGCAGCCCAGCATATCAGAGGGTAAAATTAGTTTGAAGTTAATCTGTGCTGGATTAAATTTGCCACCTTGAAGCATGAGGCTGAAGGATGTGATTGCCATTCCCCAGGAAGAGAGGAATGGCCAAAAGGGCATCTCAGAGGAGTGATGCAGGCTGGAAAAGGGAATTCAGTCACAGGACTCAGCTGTCCTCCTGCAGCACATGTGCACTCAGGATGCAGGCTGCCAAAGACCCTTAGCCCTTGGAGAGCTCTGGGGTAGAACCCGGCCAGGAAGACAGGGCTGGGATGAAGCTAAATGCTAGGATGAGACAATGAGATTAAGCCTCAGAGGAATTTGGTCTGATTGGTTTTATTGGGAGCACTTTACAGGGTTTGCAGCCCTGAGGCTCTTTAGGGCTCAGGGGGAACCTCCTCCCTGACTGCAGCCACGGTATCAGCCCAGGTTTACATATCAGAGGGAAGTGTGAGCTGCTTCACCTCTGCTCGCAGCAAACATCCCCCCCGGCCACCAGGCAGAACGGGCAGACTGAGCCAAGCTGAGCAGCGTGAGGTTTGCTGCCCAGAGCCACGACAGGAGCTCAGCATCCGTGGGCTGCCACTACCTGTGCTGTAGCCTCACTTCTAGCTGCTCCAAGCCCCTCTGCTAGCGCTGAGCCAAGGCAGCAGGCAGCCAGGAGCAACACAGGCAGCTCCTGCCTCCTTCAGAGGGAAGTTGTGTAGCTTGGTTTATTTTTGTCACCCAAGCTTCACCCAGACAAGGGCTGCCCAAAGTGATGGCTGTGAGGGGGAGAGAGAGGAGCCTGTGTCCCGTGTGGGAGGAGGAAGCACCCCCAGCACCAGGGCACAGCAGCAGTGTCCCCAGAAGCTGCAGCAAGGGCTACACCACACTCCACCTTCCTTCCCAACCCAAGGTCAATGCTGCCTTGGCTGTGGGGTGCTGCTGGACCCCATTACAGGTCTCCTGGGCACAGGGTGTGTTGTGCCTACCTCCCAGCAGCAGGTTCCAAAGGCTCCTTTCTGTCAGGTGCTCTCTTTCTACACCCTACACCACACCTTCTCTTCTCCCACTCATTTTCTAGCCCCTCCTGGTTTCTGATGACAAAAATCCCTCTCCAGTGACCTACACAAAGCTCAGACCTGCCTGGAGGAACACCTTGGCACTTTCCATGGCAAGACAAGCCCACCATATCTTTGAGACTGACATATTCTGCAGGTCTTTGGCTTCTCCACCTGTAACTCCAAGGTGCCACAGCCACCAACGTCACCTAGAAACAATCCTAGAAATCTCACTGTTGATCGTTTCAAGGTTAAAGCCTTCTTTGCACCCTCAGAACTGCTCTTGGCTGGGAGGGATGCCAATGGAGCTGCCCCCACAGCTCATGCCAAGCAAGGGACAGGGCAAGCCCAGAGCTGCAGGAGAGGACCTTGCCTGACCCCAGCACGAAGGGCACAAAGCCCAGTGTACTTTGCACTAATCCTAGGGCTGCCATTTCCCCCTGCCCAAGGCTCGTGGGACATCCACCCACCCTGGGCAGCCCACTCACGTGGCACAACTGGAAAGCAGAGAGGCCTGAGCCAGCTCTTCTGAGCAGCAGAAACTCCTCGCTGCAGGCAGAAGAAATCAAAGCACTCGATGCAGCAGAGGGGAGGTGGAAGCCCTCGGGGAGAACAATAGTTCCTATTCTTCCTGGAGCACGTTCCCGGAGGAGCTTTGGCGGCAGCTGGGCACTGAGCATCCCCCGGCACACAGGGGGCCTCTTGGACCTGCCCAGGATGCTGGGGTGCTGGGGGTGGTGGGAAGATCACGAGTGGAAAGGATGGGGAGGCAAACCCTGCTGTGTATGGGGGGGTGGAGAGCAAATCCTACTGCAGAGGGGGCAGGGGCAAACCCCCCTCGCCCCTGCGGAAGGCAGAGAGGGGCCAAAACTCTCCTGCAGAGGACGAGGTGGCCAAACCACCACAACTCTGAAGACAGAGGTCAGAGCCACCTCGCCCTGCAAGAGGGCTGGGGGGCAAGAGATGCCTCCTTGCTGAGGGACAGGAGTCAAAACCCCTCCTCGCAGACGGGACGAGGGGAGCCAGTTTCTCTCCGTGCAGAAGGGCTGGGGGCAGCCCCACCCCTGCAGAGCCCCCAGCTGCCTCTTGCAGCCGATTTCCCTCCAGGCGGAACAGAAGCAAAGGGCAGGGGGTGCAGTTCC
>VWYK01059635.1:37328-52022 GCA_013399775.1 Semnornis frantzii | reverse complement strand
CCCGATTTCCCTCCAGGCGGAACAGAAGCAAAGGGCAGGGGGTGCAGTTCCACCTGCCCCTGCCTTCTCCCGTCTTTCTCCGCAACTCCCACCCCCCCCATCCCGTCCCCCCGGAGCCCTCCGCCCGGCGAAGTCTCTGCTCTCTCCCGGGGTGTGGAAGGGGAACTGTCGCCGTGCCGACCCCAGCCCCACCTTGTTGATCTCCTCCAGCCGCCCGTCCTGCGGGGCCCGCCGCAGCCCCCCGCCGCTCGGCCGGCGCGGAGCCGCCATCGCACCGAACCCCCTCCGGTGCCCGCCGCCGCCTTAAGTAGGGCTGGGCCGGGCTGAGCCCTCCGCCCCCACCCTTAACCCCTTCCCTGCCCGGCGTGGTGCCCGCCCCGCTCCGGGCTGCTCCTCCCGGGGGTGGGGCAACTGCCGCAGCCCCCCGGCAGGATTTGGCAAGGTCGAGAGCACCGGGAGGAGGGGGTTCGGGGGCAAACGGCGACCGAGACCCCGACGGGAACGGGAGGGACGGGCTCCCTCTAACCCGCCGCGTATCCCGGGGGTCAGCTCCGGAGCCGCCCCGCGGCTGGAGCAGGCTCCCATGCATCCATCACCGGGGGGATGCCCTAGGACCCAGGGCGGCAGCAGCTGCCCTGGCACACAGCACCTCGGGGATCCGGGCCAGGAGCACCTCCTGCACCCCTCGTCTCTGTGCTCCCCGCTCCAGTACCGAGCGCTGGTTCCCGTTAGGGATTTGGGGGAGGCTGTCTGGGAGCGGCCCCGAGCTGTGCCGACGGAAACTGGTGCTGGGCATGCCCTGGAGCACGGAAAGGCACCGACCACAGGACAGCCATGAGCATGCCGCCGTGTGCCCCGACCAGGGCGGGTGGGTGTGCCCAGCCCCCTCCCTGCTGCAGCCTCAGCTGGACACCTTGGTTGCAGGAGCCTCAGCTAAGGAGGTTTTCAGTGGGAAGTGTCAGACAGTTGCCTCACACCACCCCACAACCAGCCCCATCTCACCCCACCCCGGGTGCAACTGCTCCTGCTCTTTGAGAAAGCTGCAAAGGTGGGCACGGCCTGTGCCCCTCTCATGCCATGCTTTCCAGGGTGGGCAGCAACCTGTTCTCTTGGGAATTTTTAATGGTTACAGCTCTGGGCAGGTAGCACCAGCTAAAAAAACAACAGAGGGGCAGCAGGGAGGATGAGCCACACCTCCAGCAGCAGTGGGCACAAAGCAGAGGGCTGGCATGTCTGTAGCAGATCTGAATGTTGATTTGAGACATGAGGGCAAGGGACTGTGATTCCCTGCCCGGCTTCTGGTGCCCTCTTGCTGCTGCGGGGCTTGGCTCTTGCAGGGCTAGCATTAGGCAGCCAGAGGGGAGCTCCTTTAAGATGGTCCTTGGGCTCCAGCCTGGGCACTCCTTCCTGGTCCTGCAGGAGTGGCCTCAGCTGCTACCTGAAGTCACAGCACAGGGTGGGCTGGGCAAGGAGCTGGCTCTGCTGCCTGTGTGTCTCCCGTGGGAACACGGGTGGCAGGCAAATGCCTTTCCTTTAAAGGCCATGCAGCCACCGACCTCTGCCGCCAGTGGGAGTGACACTGGCCGGAGCTGAGCCTGTCCAGCTGCTCCCAGCTGCCCAGCCTGGTGCTGCCAGCCAGCTCCTCTCCATTGGGGAGAGTGTGTGTGTGCTGCTGCCAGGCCGTGGGTGATGCCACTGCGAGTGTCATCTCCCCCACCTCCTGGGAACTGCCAGCACCTGGGCTGGTGGCATCCAGTAAGCTATGGGACAGGTTGTGAAGAGCAGAGCCATGGGCAGCAATGACCTTCCAGTGCCCTGGAGGAGGGGAGCAGCAGGAGCAGAGATCCTGCTTGGCCCCGGTTTGGCTTTCCCTGCTGGGAGCTCCCTTCCCTAGGATGCAGGCAAGCTCCACGTCCTGCTTGAGCTCCTGGCCCAGCCTGGTTTCACCAGGGCTCACCTCTGCGACCACAGCAGGTGAGTGCTGCACTGCCAGGTGCCGTGCAGCAGGACCAGCTTCCAGCATGTGTGATGGCCTCTGCCATCCCCTCCTGGGGCAGGAGGGTCCCCGGGGGCCACAGCCTCGGTGGGTGACAGGCTGGGCGAGCTGTCCCTCCCCGCTGCGGTGGGGAAGGAGGGAGGTGGCGTGGAGGAAGTCAGTGGTGGTTCGTCCTTCCCTGGGCGGGCAGAGCCCACCCTGTGAGCTCCACCTCCCGTGCAGCAGCAGCAGCCCTCGGCAGCTGATTGTCCCTCCCTGCGGACGGTGCTGGTGGTCACACTGCACAGCGCTGGGATGCTGAGCCTGAACTGGTGTGGGTGAGGGCCTGGGGGTGGTATCGGATGGAGGCCAGCGTGAGGAGCAGCAGGAGGGATTGGTGCTGGTGGGCATGGGGTGTCCTTCACTCTGCTTTCCCTCTGCACGGAGGTGGTGGGGCAGCAGCCACGGATCCCTCACTGCCACTTGGAGCAGCCCTCGGGGAGGCTCTGCAAAATGTCCTCCAGGTTCTTCTTGTCGGCCCTGATCTCAGCCAAGTCCTTCTCAACCGCCTGGATCTTCTCCTGCTGCCTCACTGCTTCCTCCTGCAGCAGGCTGAGCTGCCCAGCCAGGGCTCCTGGGGTGCCCAGGCGCTGCCACAGCCGTGCCAGCTCCAGCTGCCCGGTGCTCAGCATTGCCTCTGCCTGAGCAGACTGCTCCAGCTTCCCTGGGCAGGGGAGAGGGCATGGGTGAGAGGCTGAAAGCCAGGCAGGTGAGCTGCTGGATGTGCTCCAGGGAATCAGGCCCTTGGCATCAGGTGAGTTACAGGGAGCAGGTGCAGTGGGGCATGGAGACACCATGCACCTTCCCAGAGATCACAGAGGAGCAAACAGGCCTCTGGCTCTGGCTCTCTGATGGGTGAAGATTTCCACCCCTTTGCAAAACTTCCTGGCTACAGGGGTCCTGGCATGCCCAGCAGCGTGCCCAGGGGATCAAAGCAAGAGGAGCTGGAGCAAAACCAACCAGCAGCAGGGAGAGAACCTAGCCCAACACACCCCTCAGCTTCAAAAGGGTACTGAGCCCTTAGCCCAGCCCTGCCCCTCCTGGAGGTGCCAAGGGAGATCATGAGCATGCACATTCAGTAAGCTCCTTCTGCACCAGGGCTGTCCTCAGGGCATGAGTCCTCCAGAGGCTTTGCTAGGAGCCAGAGTGACCTCAGCCAAAGGGTACCCAGCTCAGCCTGGATGGCCAGTGGGCAGGAGAGCCAACACCAGCAGGCAGGAGAGCCCCAGGCCTTGCCAGCCTGACCCTTCCCAGGACCCTGCACCCTGCTCCCACCCAGCTCTCACCTAGGCTGCTCAGCAGGTTGTTCAGGGTCTCAATGTCTGAGATGAGTGACCCCCGAGCTTGCTGAAGACTTTTTGCCATCTCACTCACCTCTGTCCTCACCTTCCAACACAGACACCCACATCAGTGCCACTGCTCACACTGGGTGGGAGTGGGGAGGGGATCCCAGGAACACACTCAGGGCATTCCCCATGCAGTGGAGCCCAAATGTTGGGTTGCTCCCCATGCTTTGGGCTGTGGGCAAAGCCCCACCCAGGCTCTGGGGGACACAGCCCACCCGAGGGGAGCTGCCTTACCTGGTGGGCTTCTTCCAGGTGGCTCCTGAGCTGCTCAGCCAGACGCTGCTGCCGGGAGAGCTCCTGCTGGGTCTCGTTGGCACGCGTGGCCAGCTGGCGGGCACGCTTGTGGCCCTGCTTGCTCTGCTGCAGCACCACCTGTGCCCTCTGCAAAGGGGGGCACGTGGGGACATGCAAGGCCGCTGTGGCTGGCTCCAAGCCTCTGGAGCCCTGGTTGGGTGCATGCTGCTGGTCACCCCCCACATCCCTCTGCTCAGACCTTGGTGGTCTCCCCCGAGACTTGCTCAGCCTCCCTGGCTGCCCTCCGGGCTGCAGTAGAGATGGACAAGGAGTTTCCCAGTGTCCTCTCTGCCTGTTTAATCTTCCTCTGGGCCTCCACCATGGCCCTGTTCCGTACAAGTGCCATCCTCCTGCTCAGGGCAGCCTGGCTCCTGCGATGGCCCAGCACCTTCCTCATGCCTGTGGGGACAGCCCAGCTGTCACCAAACTGTCCCTGTCTCCTCTTGGCACCCAGAGCTGGTGTGGGGAGAGCCCCCATGGCTGGGTGTGCTCTGCCTGGTGCCTTTTACCTTCTAAGCTGGTCAGGAGGGACTCTGTGTCGGAGAGCACAGCTTTGCCACGTGAGACAGCCAGGGTGGCAGTGCCATGGGCAGAGCCAGCCCGGTCCTGCAGCTGGGGAGGGGAGAGAAGTGAGACTGGGGAGGAGGCAAAGAGCTGCACCCATCAGGGAAAAATGGGTCCCAGTCTGCTCTGGCTTGGGACCTCCTTGGGAGAGCCAAGAGCTGGAGGGAAAGTGTCTCCCAAGACTCCCTGGGTGTGGGCATGGTCCCTCTGGTTCACTGGAGCAGCAGGCACAGGGCTCACCCACTCCACTGTGCCCTGCCTGGGGGACAGGAGAGGGACACACCCAGCATGCCCACAGCTCCGGCTGGAAGCAGGTCCCCAGAACTCAGGGACACCCCAAGCAGCAGCTACCTGCTGGAAGCTGCAAGTCCTCTGCAGCTCCTGCCCCAGCCTGACTGCCAGAGCCTGGGACAGCTCCACAGCCTCCCGAGCTGACGGCTGCTGTGCATCCACTGCCAGCTCCAGCGCTGCCAGGTCCTGTGCCAGGGCTCCAGCCTGTGTTGGCAGTGCCTGCTGCGTGGTCAGGGATGCCAAAGGCTCTGTGAGAGCACCTCCCAGCCTGGAGGCAGCACTGCTCAGCAGGCAGGGCAGGGGGTAGGGATGCACTGAGGAGCCTCAGCGTGGGCACTGCTCACCTGTCCCAGAGCAGTCACCTGCAGAAGTTTCTTGGCCATGTCAGCATTTTTCTGCAGCACAGCTGTGAGAGCTCTCCTGGCCTCTGCTGCCACCTCCACCACGCCAGCACCCAGCTCCTCCTGTGCCCGCTGGACTTCCTCGTACCTACACAGACAGAAGCCTGTGGTCACTTGGGGCCCTCTGGTTCCTTGAAGGATGGAGATGACAGCTTAGGACCTGGCTCCAGCCACAGATGGATGGAGAGGCACTGGGGCAAAGGGCTGAGACACCTCCAGCACAGCTCTGGTGCTCTGCTTTGCTGTTCAGAGGTGCAATGAGTTTGACAGGACTCAGCAAGCTCCTGTTGAGCAGATGCCAAATGGCAGTGACTGAGTCCTGCGACAGGACCCTGGCCAGAAGCAAGGGGCTGTGGTGCCCTCCCACCCCTCTCCTTGCTGCCAGTCCCCCTTGTTGTCAGCCTCTCACCCAGCCTCCAGCTCACGCTGCACATCCCCCGTGGCATTGCCCTCCAGCAGGCTCTGCAGGAGCTGGCAGCTGGCATTGGAGGTACGCAGAGCTCTCCCCACCACTGCCTCCACCCGTGCCACGGTGCCCTCATGGCTGCAGGGACAAGGACAGTCAGAGATGATGTGAGGATTGGTCTCCTGGGAAAGAAGCAGCCCCCCCCCCAGCCCCAGCTGGGCACGCAGCCCCCTCTGCCTGGGCACAGCTGGGATCAGACACGGTCAGGCTCATGCAGACCCTCTGCAGTGGGCACCGTGAAGTCCAGGCTCAGGGCTGCCACCTCCCCATCCCTCCCTGCCGCGGCTGAGCAGAGAGCTGGGAGAGGGAGGAGGATCCCAGGGTCCTGTCAGGACCCAGACTGTCCTGCCTGGCACAGCCCTCGGTGAGGGACTCAAGCAAACCTCTCGGCCAGTGCCCGTGCCTCCAGTGCCCGGCGGCTCCAGCTGGTGGGCTGCTGAGGGATTTCCTGGGGAATCTCCTTGAAACGCAAACAGCAGCCATGAGACCCTGGCAGGGAGCGGGCACCCCCAGCCCCCCACCAGCTCAGCACCAGCGAGAACCTCCCGAAAGGGCTGGCAGAGATTTGCACAGAGGAGCGAGCAAGGGCAGTGGCTCCTCCTGCCCCAGCTGTACCCCCACACGGACCCCCGGGCTTGGCCACCCACCCACTCTGCTGCCCGCATCCCACCCCACCAGTCCTGCTCATTCTGCCCCTCAGGATGGCCACCAGGCCCGCCGGGAGCCCGGGGCCAGCGGGACCCTCACCATGGTCGCCAGGGTGTCCGCAGCCTGCAGGAGCTGCTGCTGTGCCGACTGCAGCCTGGCCCCCACCTCCCACAGCAGGGCACAGGTCTTGCTGGGTCCGTGACCAGAGCAGCTGGTGGCCCGGCTGGCATTGCTGAGATGGCCCCGTGCAGTGCCCAGCGCCTCTACCAGCCACCCTACCTGTGCCAGGAGGGCAACCCGGGCACCTGTGGGCAGCACAAGCAGCATTTTGTTGCCCACAGAGGTGCCTGGGGCTCCCTGCTTGGTGTGGAGCTGCCCCATGCCCAAGCGCCCTCTCTTCTGCCTGCTAATGAGGGGGCAGAGCTCAGGCATGCAGCACCCAAAGGGCACCCCATGTGCTGATGCCCAGATCCCAGTAATGCCCATCACCAGCTGCTCCAAAGCCTCAGGGGTGCACACCTGGGGTGCACACCTGGGGTGCCNTTAGCCCAGGACTGACCTGGGACCTCCTCGCACCCAGCCAGCATGGCACAGCACCCCGTGGGAGCAGGGAGTCCCTGGAGGGGTGATGTGGGGGGTCTCTGGAGGGGTGACATGGAGAGGGGGTGCACCTGTACCTTGCAGGAGGTGAGGGCCTGGCAGCCCATCTCCCCGGGGCACATCTGCCAGCATGAGGGACTGGCCCGAGTGGGCATCACAGCCTGGTTTTTGCAGCCATTCCTCCATCTGCTGCAGCCTGGCCTTCAGCTGGGCAGCCTGTGAGCGAGACACGGGGGGGCAGTGTGGGCACCAGGGTGCTGTGCCCACCTCCACAGGTCACAGGCTGTACCTCATCCTTCACCAGCCCATAGCAGGCAGGACACTGCTGGCAGCGGGAGCTCAGTGGGTCGAGGAAGAAGTTGGCCTGGCACTGGTCACACTTGTAGCCCACAAAACCAGAGTGGCAGAGGCAGGTGCTGTTCTCATGGCACTGCAGGGTGATGGAGCCCAGCGGGGAGCAGTTGCAGGCTGCAGTGGTGGCAGAGAGGTGTCATGCCATGGCTGCCAGCCCCAGTTCTGGGTCCAAGATGTGGTCCCCATCCCTGTTACCTCGGCAGCCCCTGGCAGAGAAGCCAAAGAAGCCATGGTGGCACTGGTCACATTGCCTCCCTGTGACACCTGGCTGGCAGGAGCACTGCCCTGTCACTGCGTGGCACCCAGGCTCCCGGGACCCCATTGGGTGGCACTTGCAGCTGGCACCAAGAAGTGGAGAGTGAGGAGTGAACGATGGATGCAGAGAGCAGAGACCAGAGTGAGGGACACAGAGCCACATCTGTCCCCAGGCAGTGCCCCACATACCTCTGGCACCCCACAGCAGGCTGCAGGCCATAGTAGCCAGGCTGGCAGAGCCCACAGGTTCTGCCCATCACGTGTGGGAGGCAGTGGCACTGGCCTGTGCCAGGGTCACAGCCCTCCAGCCCTGGAACCGAGCCGTTGGGGTTGCAATCACAAGCTACAGGAGACAAAAAAAAAAAGACCTCACTTACATCCACCGTGGGCATGGCAGGTGGCACAGTGGGAGTGGGCAGAGTGTGGAGAGCCACATCCTCCCCATCAAACGGAGCTCTGAGCCCTGCAAACCAGGATGTCCCCAGGGAAGCACAACAGTGGGGAGAGGGAGGGCAGAGACTGAGCATTTGGGGCCAACCAAAACGTGGGCATGGTGGTGTTGGCTTGAGCTGATGGTTGATGATCTTAGAGGTCTTCTCTTAATGATAGGGCCACAAAGATGCTAAGAGGGCTGCAGCAGCTCTGCTCTGAGGACAGGCTGAGAGAGTTGGGGCTCTGCAGCCTGCAGAGGAGAAGGCTTCCAGGAGAGCTTGGAGTGGCCTTGCAGGATCTGAAGAGGGCTGCAGGAAGTCTGGGGAGGGACTATTGACAAGGGCTGGGAATGGCAGGACAAGGGGAATGGGTTTGAAGTGTGAGAGGGGAGCTTGAAAGTGGATGTTAGGAGGAAGCTGTTTGCAGTGAGGGTGGTGAGACACTGGCACAGGTTGCCCAGGGAGGTTGTGGAGCACAGCAGCACAGAATGTGATCAAAGATCCCATTCTGTGCTTCTGTGCTCCACAGCTTCCCTGGAGGTGTTCAAGGCCAGGTTGGAGGAGGCCTTGAGTGCCCTGCACTAGTGGGAGGTGTCCCTGCCTATGGCAGGGGCTTGGCACTGGATGATCTTTGAGGTCCCTCCCAACCTAAACCGTTCTATGCTTCTGACCTGGACCATCCATCAGCTCCGGGCATGCCCCTTCGCTGCCTCCACTGCTGGGAGGATTCTGGCTGCAGTGGGACCCGGGGGGAGCAGGGGCAGCCCCGGGGGCCGTACGTACGAGCACACTTCCCAGCGGGGGCAGGAGCCAGCGCGTCCCCGTAGAAGCCAGGGCGGCAGCGCTCGCAGTGTTCGCCCGCGGTGTGGTGCAGGCAGCGCAGGCAGCGGCCGGACACGGGGTCGCAGTTCCCTACGGCGTTGGGATCCACGTTCCCGTGGCACTGACAGGGCACACAGGGACGTGCGGGACCCCTCTGCCCCAGGGGGTCCCCAAAAAAACCATCGTCACACAGCTCGCAGCGTTTTCCTGGGGAAGGTGGAAAGGTGAGGAGGGTCTGGTTGTGCCAGTGCTGCCCACAGCCCCCTCGGTCTCACCTCTCTGTCCCTGGGGGGCAGATCACCTCCAAACCTCCTCACCCACACCCCCCCAGACTCACCTCTCTGTCCCGGGGGGCAGTGGGTGCAGACCACTTCCCCGCTGCCGGGCACCTCGGTGCAGGGCGAGTGGCCGGGGCAGGGGCATGGCTTGCAGTCATCAAAGTGCCCCGCGAAGGGCTTGCCATAAAACCCGAGGCTGCAGCGCTCACAGGAGGGACCTTCTGTGTTGTGCAAGCACTGACAGCGTCCTGGGAAAGGGAAAGCAGAGCTGAGGGCTGCGAACAGCCAGCCCCAGGTAGCAGGGGGCAGCACGGGAAGTTGGAGAGCCACCTGCTGAGCCTGGCACATCACAGGTGCCAAGAGGGCTGCGCAGCAACAGCCACGGGATCACGCTGGGACTGCACATCCCCAACCAGGACTTGGAACATTTTCCCTCCCTGCCCCATCCTTGCTGAAGGGAGAACGTTTCGGAGAGGTCACCGAGGCCCCGGTGCCAGCCCCGTGCCCCCCCGTGGCGCGGGGACGAGGCGCTGCTGGCAGCACCATCACCGCGCACGGCGTCTGCCGGCGCCTCCGGTAATCGGTAACCGGTAACACATTCCTGAGCCACCGGGAGCGGTTTCCAGCCTGTCCTGGAGAAGCCACCGGCAGGCCAGCCCGGCGGGGAGCCAGTGTGTCCCTGCGGGGAGCCGGCGTGTCCCTGCCAGCCCAGCCGCTGAGTCACAGCCTGCCAGGGGCAGCCGAGGGCAGGAGCTGGAAGGGTGCTGAGGGAAGCCCCTGGAGTCCGGGCAGATGCTCTGCTTGGTTGGAGGGAGACGAGGAGCCACGGGGAGGTTTGTGAGGTCAGCTCATACCAGGGTGGGGAGGGAAATGGAGCCGGACGTGGGACAGAAAGCAAAAGTGAGTGGCAGGAAGGAGAGGACAAATAAACGAAGGGAAGTGTGTGGGCTGCCTCAGGCTGGCAGCGCCCGGGCTGGGACATCAGAAGCTTGGCTCTGGCCCTGAGGATTGTGCTGGGGGTGCTGCCAGCCCCAGCTCTGCCAGCTGAGGGGTGAGTTCATGGAGCTGCTGCCGTGCTTCTGCTGCCAGGGCAGTGGAGCTCACTGAGCACAATGCCTCTTCCAGCCCTTCCCAAAGCTGTTGTCCCTCCTCATCGAGGGGAGCCAACCAGCAAGGACCTCCAGCTCTGTCCAGGTACCAAATCCATCATTTGCCTCCCCAGCTCTTCTTGGAGCTGCTGCTTTCTGTGGGGTGGGGTGTGTGGGGTGGACAGGACAAGGGGCAAGGCAGCATCTCGTGAGCCACTCACAGCTCTGATCTGCCTTTCCCCGGGGATGGAGCTTTTGCTTTTTCCTCTCTTCCAGGCAGTCCTTGCTACAGGCACATGCCTCAGAGCTGGGTCTGGAGGCAGAGCAGGACTTGGGCTGGCAGCACAAGAGCCAGCTGCTCTGGTGCCTCCAGCAAGCCTGGCACCACTGTTTCCCTGCTTTTTTACTTGTTTCTCTGCTCAAGTTTGCTCTAATTTGCTGGTGCCAGGCCTGTGCCCAGTCCTGCTCCACTCCTTGGGCAGCGATGCTGTTTGTGAGACCCATCCCAGCAAAACCTTCTGCTTCCCTCCTGCCCTAGCCCCTGCCTCCTCACCCTTCTGAGGACCCTTCCAGGTCACAAAGTAGCAGCCATGATGCCTCTCTTGCTATAAATTACCCTCATTATCACACGTGGTTAATTACCTCTGGCTCTGCACTTGGGAACCCAGTTCCTGCAACAAACCATTGCAAGTTTTGGGCACCACAACCTCGTGGATGGTTTGGGCACCACAACCTCTTAGATGTTTCCATCATCCCTCAGAAACGAGCAAAGTCACAATTTGTCACCTGTGCAAGTGGCAGTGGGGTGAGTGGCAGGGCTGGGGGGTACATACCTGTGATGGGGTCGCAGTCCCCGTGCTGGTTGCAGGCACAGGGCACACAGCTGATGAAGGGGCCACCAAAGGGGATCTGCCGTGTGAAGCCAGGTGCACAGGACTGGCAGAAGTGCCCAGTGTACCCCAGGGGACACTTGCACTCCTCCACCCACCCTGCCCGTGGCCCGGACCCGGGGCGAGCAGATGTGAGCTGGACCTGACTCAGGGACAGTCTGTCTGGAGAGGAGAGAGCAGTGTGACAAAGTGATGGCTGCCTCCTGGTCCTGCTCTCTCCATCCTGCCTGGAAATGCTCCAGCCAGATGCAGGAGAGCCCAAAATACCTCCTGGCGAGCCCAGAGGTGTTCACAGAGAGGAGCCTGCCCCTGTCCCAACATCCCCCTCCAGTGCCTCCTGTCCCTAAGAGCTTGATGCTGCTTTGCTGTCCCCAGCCCCATCCCAGCTTGGCATTGATGTGTGGAGGTACTCACCTGGCACAGGACCACAGCTCACGCGGAGGCGGAGGGAGGTCAGGTTGGAGAGCAGGCGCTGGAAGCTGAAGGCTGAGAGTGAAGGCTCCACACCCTCCTCTGCCTCCTGCAGCCTGTTGGAGAAGGAGTGTGGGAGGAAGGACAGGGCCAGTCTGACAGTCATGTGCAGCAGCACAGCCCAATTGCCCGAGCAGGATGCAGGCAGAGTGATGGGGACACAGCTAAAGCCAAGAGGGGGGCAGGGAGTGGGGCTGGACCCCTCAGTACTGGGCAGCCCAAGCAAGATGTTGGGTACCAAACCCAGCCAAGGGTCCCCAAAGCACTGTGACAGGTACCTGAAGGTGACAGCCTGCTTGCTGTGCTGGGGCTGGCTCTCACTGCTGGACATGATGATCTCCATCCCCTCACCCTCCAGCACCAGCTGGACCTGGAGCAAGGGCACCTCTGCCTCCGTCTCCACTCTGCTCCCCTCCACTCCCAGCAGCACAGACAGGAGCTGCCCGTAACTGAGCCTCTGGTTCTGCAGGAACTTCTCTGTGAGGGGAGAGAGCAGCAAAGCCTGCAGGACATGGAGGCACCAACTCTGCTGGTTCAGTCCTGCTCTCACCAGTATCACCAAGAGCCATGGTCACCCTCCTAGAGACAAGCTCCACCCTGCTCTCCTACCCTGGGCCACCACTCCAGTCCCCCCTCACCCCGATACATCCCCAGCTCTGGGATGGAGCCTGGCATCTCTCACACCCATGTGACAGCAGGATGTCCCACTGGGCACCAGGGGCTCCCCACAGCAGAGCAGGACCCCAGGCACTCTGCACACACCATACCTGGTGCAAGAAACTCCACCAGCTCCTCTCCATCCCACTCAGCGATGATCTCCCCAGCAGCCCAGCGCAGAGGCAGGTCCCTGGTGCCTGGAGCCATGGCAGCCCAGCCCTCCAGCCCTGTGGGATGATGGATGGGTGGGTGGGTGGCACATGCTGATGGTGCACGGGTGAAGGGAGCAGGTCAAGACCCCACCAGCCCAGCACCAGTGGGGTGATGCTTTTGAGGGCTCTCTCCCTCCTCCCAAGACTCTCCAAGGTCTTGCAAGGGGCCAGTACTTTGTAACCTGATGGTCCGCTGGGTCTCTGTGCTCTCAGACACTGCAGAGTGGCCTTAGCCACCCCCCAGCTGTTTATTTTCTTAGATTGGGAGGAAATTATTATCTTTAAACTTTCGCCCCCCTGCTTGGGCTGCGGTTCCAGCGTGGCTGTGAGCTGGAGAGCGCAGGAAGCCCAGGAGGAGCCGGGGTGTAACTGCATGAACTCCGTCTCCTTTGCAATCGCTTAACCCCTCCCCGACTCCTCAGGGTTACTTCTTCCAGCCCCAGGCGCCTGCAGGATGAACACTTGGAAACCTCTCGAGTGGGCTGCACTCAATAATCAAATCGTCTAAAATTTGGACCCTTTCACCCAGCACAGGAAACTCCTAAGGGATTGGGGGAGCAGTTTGGGGAGTGGAGCTTTGGGGGGCAGGGGGGGCTGTGCCTCACCGTGCTCAGCCTCTTGCAGCCCAGCCCAGGGTTCTGCCAAACCTGTCCCTAAAGGAGCAGCTCCAAACTAGCGGCACGAAGGGTGGCAAAAAAGGCTCCGTTTAAAGCCTGGCTCCGTCTCAAGGCTGTGGAAGTCGTTCCAGCAGCGCGGCACTTGGCAGCTTCAGAGGCAGCCGGGATGAACCTTTTCCTGCTGTGCTGGCATCCGTCTGCTGGCTGGTGCACACCCGCACCGGGCTGCGGGCCAGGCAGGGAGCTGGGCGGGGGCTGCCTGGCCCCTGCTGTGGTACAGGTGGGGTCTTGGCGGTGCCCGCGGTGGGTCCGTGGGCAGGGCTGCACAGGTCGGGCTGTGCGGCAGATGGCAGGGTTTCCCCGAGCATCCCGCGGCACCCAGCCCTGCCGCCACGGCCCGCCTGCAGCTGGCCGAGGGCACCTCCTCGGCTCTCCAGCTGCCCTGCCCCACGCCAGCCGAGAGTGGGCAGAGGAGGGAATAAAGGGGAAAGTGCCCACCGGGCTCCATCCTGTTAATTGTTATCTTTCTGAACTGCTTTTCGGTGCTCCAGAAGTCCCAAGTGTGATGGGATGGACATGCTTGGCCTTGCAGCCCTCCCCACACCTGGGAGCAGGTTGGCATGGAGGGATGGCACAGGGTGCCAGGGAGAGCCTATGACCCCAAAAGCTAGGGGCAAAGTAGGGGCCAGCCAATGAAAACACCCTCCAACCATCACCAGCAGTTATGTCCAAAGGGGGATGCAGGATGCTCAGCCCCAGAGCAGGATGCTCAGCCCCAGCCTTCCCAAACTGCTGGAGGCTTTTGGGCTGGAGCTGGCACAGCTCTTCCCCCTGTTTTGCCTGGGGCTGGGGCTCCATACCTTGGCTGAAGTCTGAGCTGATGTGTGTCACCTCATAGCCATCTGCCACCATGCAGGCACTGGAGTGGCCATAGCAGAAGCAGCTGGTGCAGCCAGCAGGGTTGTGGGGCTGCAGGTTAAACCAGCCTGGTTGGCACCTGGGCACAGGGAGGAAACAGGAGCAAGTGGCACAGGGCAGGCAGAGCCATGGGAAACCACAACAGCACCCCAGGGTGGGGGGAACAATATTGGTGGCAGCTCTAAGTGAGCCCAGTCACAGTAGTCCAGAGGGATGCAACCCCATGGCCTGGCCAGGCAGGCAGAGCCTCTCCAGGGAGCAGCCCAGCAGGAGTGCCACTGGAAGGCCCTGCCAGGGCTTGTGTGTAGGGGCTGGGGAAGCAGCAGTGCCCCACGGGACTGATCCCAGTCTGGCAAAGATCAGTGCTCCTGTCCCCATCACGGAACCGTGGTGCTCACCTGTTGCACAAGTGTCCCTCCACCCTCACCTTGCAGGTGCAGTGCCCCGTGTTGGGGTCACAGGTGCCCACACTGCCTGCGGGGTCACAGCTGCAGGGTCTGGATGGGGTGAGAGGAAGGTCTGAGGTGAGCCCTGGTGCTGTGCTGCTGCTCCTGCCCGGGCTGGGCTCTGCTCACCTGCAGCCCCCCTGGTTCAGGCTGTGGAAGCCATCCTTGCAGCGCTCACACTTCCAGCCAGTCACGTTGGCTTTGCAGAGGCAGGACCCTGAGCTGTCACACTGGGGCTGCAGGGAGCCTGTGGAGACCCCAGCCAGCCCCTCAGGCTCAACCCCAGCCAGGGAGAGACACGGGGAGGGGACATCTGCTGGAGAGCAGCCCCGTGGGACCCGGGAGTGCTGGAGGAGAACATCCATGGGCAGCAATGTGCCCTGGTGGGCAAGAGGGCCAATGGGGTCCTGGGGGACATTAAGCAGAGTGCATCCAGAAGATCCAGAGAGGTTCTCCCCTCCCTCTACTCTGCCCTGCTGAGACCTCATCTGGAGTTCTGCCTTCAGTTTTGGGCTCTCCAGTTTCAGAGGGACAGGGAGAGAGTCCAGCTGAGGGCTGTGAGGATGCTGAGGGGACTGAGCACTGCCTGGGGAGGAGAGGCTGAGGGACC
>VWYK01059635.1:15925-29716 GCA_013399775.1 Semnornis frantzii | reverse complement strand
TCCATCGTGTGGAACGTGCTGGGAATGTCGAAAGCTTCGCGGGCAAGCCCAGAGTGCAGGGTTTGGGCTTTCCCGAGGCCAGCCTGGGGCAATAGGGCTGGGCAGGATGAGACCCCTCTAGTGGGATGCCCCCAGACCCCTTGCTTTGGGGATGGGGGAGATTTTACCTTCGGCTGCAAGGATTTCTCAGACCTGGAGAAGAGCCCACGGTGATACACACCCCACATGGGAGGGGTCCTTCCGTCCCCAAAATCAAGAGGGGCTGAGGGAAAGGGTTTGGAACAGACTCAGCACCACCTTCTCTCCCAGCACCCATTTATGGAGACCCCACTGCTGCCCAACTCACACCAACCTGGCTGGGTTATGGGCCTGTGACACCCTCCAGCACCTCCACAGCAGTGCCCACGAGTGAGGGTCCCACCCTGGTGTCCCATCCCTGCTGCTGCTGTCCCAGATCAGGATGAGGACAATCCTGTGGAGGCATCTCCACAGGGTGACAAAACCAGATGGTCACCAGCCCTCAGCAGCAGCTTCTCAGGTAATGCCAAGGATGGTCTGTGCCAGGGGTGGGGATCTCTCCTGGGGCTGTGGCACTCTGCAGATTCGATCCATGGGGACAGGAACCACAGAAGGGTGGGGGCTGGAAGGGACCTCCGAAGATCACAGAGTCCATCCCCTCCCACCAAAGCAGCAGCATCTACAGCAGCCCACACAGGAGCACCTCCAGATGGGGCTCAAAAGTCTCTGGAAAAGGAGAGAGACAGCAGATGAGGAGAGGAATAGACTGGCATGCTGCCATACCCCTGGGCAGACCCTGACCCCCAGCCTGCAGGGGGGATGTTTGCCAAAGTGGGGTACACAGGGGAACGCTGCCTCTGCCCCCACCCCCTCACCACCACCACCCCTAACTCCCTGCTGAGCCGAGCTGCCCGCAGGAGGCCTGCAAGCTTAGCCCTCATTTATAATTTATCTCCTTCCTCCCCTTTCCCTTCCACTCTTATTTATTTTATTCCCCTCTCGGCTTGCGCCGCGGGAGGGAGGCACCGGAGGGGGCTGTGAATCAGCGGCAGGGGCCGCAGCTCCCCCGGCAGCGCCGCTTCAAAGCCCCATTACCATTTATTGACCCAGGCTCTGACAGCCGGGGCTGGAGCCGCTGGGAAGGGAGAGTTTCCCAGCACCAGGAGCTGTGCACCAGCTGCCTGGCAGTGGACACGCGGTGGCGAGCCCACCGCCAGGGAGGAGGAGGAGGAGGGATTTGAGCTCAGTAATTGCCCCGTGCCTCTCCTCTAACGCTTTGAAGGGATTTGTGTCCCGCAGGGATGAGGTTTCCCAGGTGTTTTGCTTTCCCCTTTGCAAGCTGTGGGCAGGAGAAGCTGTCTCCTGCTGAGGGTTTGCCACCTTCTCCTTGTGGGGATGTTACACAGCCGAGAGATTCCTAGATTGATGGAATGGGGTTGGGAGGGACCTGAAAGATCATCCAGTGCCAACCCCCCCTGCCATGGGCAGGGGCACCTCCCACCAGCCCAGGTTGCTCATGGCCTCATCCAACCTGGTGTTGAGCCCTTCCAGGGAGGAGGACATCCACAACCTCCCTGGGCAACCTCAGGTTGGACAGAAAAAACTTCATCATCCAACCTGGCCTTGAACACCTCCAGGCAGGGGACAGCCACAAGCCTCCCTGGGCAGCCTGTGCCAGTGTCTTCCCACCCTCACTGTGAGGATGGTTTCCCTGCCTGGCCCCAGCTCCTCTTGCAGAGGAGTCCACTTTGGGGAGTGATGAGCAGGGCTGGGTGGGTGCTCAAGGGATGCACAGCAGATTCCATCAGAGCTGCTGAGTGTCCCCACCCCACCTCCTCCAGCACAGCCCACTCAGTCTGGGGAGATGCCCCATGAGCCACAGCTTGATGGTGATGGGTGGTGACACCTCCACGCACAGCAGTGGGGATGCTGCAGCTGGTGTGGGAGCTGGGTGTCCCCAGACTGATTCAGCTGCACCCTGGGCTGGCAAAGCCCCTCACCAGGCTGCTGCTGGGTGCTGGGCACTATCCCTGGCCTGCACAGGATGTCCTGCACTTGCTGACCATGGGATGTGCTCTGGGGCTGGCTGCTGGTGGTGACAAGGACTGAAAGCTGGCTGGGTTTGCCCAGCTCCCTTCCCATGCACAGCAATTCCTTGAGTCATCTCTGAGGGCAGGCTGAGGGGGTGGGAGCCCCCATCTCTGCACACATCCACCCCAACTGTGGTGACTGGCATCCAGCCTGGTGTGGCTGGCAGGAGGAGGAAAGATCAGCTGAGGGCTTTGGGCCAACTCTATCTGCTCTGGGCAAGGGCAAAGCTCATCACACCTAAGCACCAGCTGAAGCCCTCTGCACCTAGAGAAAGTCCAGCCACTGCCTCAGGACTTTGGTCCAAGCGTGGTGGGGATGTGGTGACCAAGGCTGTGCTGCCAAGCTGTCATCACAGCCTGGGAACCTTCTCCTGCCCTGGCATGGACCTGGCACCCTGCAAGGGTTAAGAGTAGTGGGAGCGGTGAGCAGAAAACTTCTTCTGATTTGCTTAATGAACGTTAATTAAGAAGACAGAAGATAGCAGATTCCTTCAGGGTAGAGATGAAAGGGCCGTTAATTAAATCTGGAGAGAAAGCTCGGGCCCGACTGATCCTCCTCCTGATCAGACCTGACAAGGCAGGCACGGGGTGGGAGCGAGGTGTGCCCGAGCCCACAGCCCCGCTCAGAGCTCCAGCACAGGCAGCGCTCAGCAGGCTGCTGGGGGGTGGCACTTACCTGCCTTGGCAGCCCACGGGGCTCAGGAGGGAGCTGGGTTGGTGCTCCTTACTCCAGTTGCACCCCCGGCTGGTGCTGCGAGATGGGCACAGGCCTGGTTCTCAGCAGAAGCTTCCCCAGGAAGGATGAGCTGCCCTTGCCATAGTGCTGGGTGGGATGAGGGCTCCCTTGACTGGCTTCATCCTGGGGAAGAGGAGGAGGAGGTTTGGTCACCCAGCTCAGTGGGTTGCTTCATGTCCCACCACCAAAGCCCATGGCAGCTGGGCACAGATTAAATGGGAGCAGGTCAGAAAGCCACCAGGTGCCACTTTGTGCCAGTGCCTCTCCACAATAGGTGGGGCAAGGCTCCAGGGCACTCTGCACCCTGCTGGGACTCTCATCCCCATCCCCAGCTTTTGGCACCCACACTGCCTCACCTTCCTGGAGCAGACAACTCAACTTTAACAAAAAAAAGAGCTTTTCTGCCCAGAGCTGAGACCATGGGAGGCTGTCACAGACTAAGGAGATGCTGCTGTTCCTCTGCTGCCCTCCAGCTCCCAGCCCAAGCTTCTTTTGATCAGCAGAGCTTCCCAAACAACTCCCCAAAGCTGCAGCAGGCCTGCCTGGCCCCTCTCAGCCCATACCTGCCCCTGCCCCACAAAACACTTTTTGTTGGAAGAGACCTTCAAGGTCCTTCTTGTGAAGGACTTTTGACAAGGGACTGGACAAGGGGCAATGGCTTTGAGCTGCAGGAGGGCAGATTGAGACTGCAGATGAGGAAGAAATTCCTGACAGAGAGTGGCACAGGTTGCCCAGGGAGGTTGTGGATGTGCCCTCCCTGGGGGTGTTCAAGGCCAGGTTGGCTGAGGCCTTGAGCAGCCTGGGCTGGTGGGAGGTGTTCCTGCCTATGGCAGGAGGTTAGAGCTGGATGAGCTTTAAGGTCCCTTCCAACCCAAACCATTTCATGATTCTATGACCTTCACAGCCAGCTGCTAACACAGCACTGCCAGGTGACCACCAAACCCTGTCCCTCAGCACTCCCTCACCAAGGCTGGAGCAGGAATTAGAAGCAGCTTCAGCCACAGGGTGCCAAGAGCACTGCCACCAGCACAGCACAACCTGCCGAGCTCTCCTGGCACACAGACGTGCCAGGGGCAGAGCTCTCCAGCAGGAGGATGGGAAGCAACATCCACTTGTGCAGAGTGGCCCAGCCTGGCAGAGGGACAGCTGGCAGCCCCCTCCTCGGTGCTGCTCGCCGGGGGGGCGAGGACCCCATCAAGGAGGCAATGGTGCATGGAGTGTAAATAAGGTCTGGAGCCTCTCCTGTGCGCTGCCTGATTTTGTAAACCTGAACTTTGCAAAATGTCACAGAGCAGAGAGATGGGAGGCCTGGGAGGAGTAAATCTCCACCAGGAATTCCCTGGGATGGTGGCAGTCGTGTTCTGGCTCGGCGACGGCACAGCCCAGCCCTGCTCGGGGAGGGGGCAGGCGCGGCGCTGATTACAGCAAGCATTTAATTAAGGCTGCCGTAAACGCGGAGCTGGCCGTGCCAGGCAGACCGCGGCGGGCAGGAGGCTGCCCAGCTGCACAAGGCTTTGCCAAAGCAGGCAGGAGAAGATGAGGAAGGGCAGAAAAATGTCCACCAGATTTTTCTCCCCGCTTTGCCCCTGCAGCAGGGCATCTCCTTCCTTCACCCCCAGCCCTCTGGGGCAAGGAGGATGGGACAAGGACATTGCCCCTCAGGAGGATGTCCCCTGAGCAAGAAGGCTCCAGCAGCAGTGTCCAGGCAAGTAGGGAATCCCAGGACCCCAGCATGGTGGGGTTGGAGAGGACCTCTGGACATCATTCAGTCCAACTCCTCTGATAAGCAGGGCACCCACAGCAGCTTGCCCAAGGTGGCCATGGCCATTTGGGTTTGGAATCTCTCCAGGGAAAGACTCCACAAGCATCCTGGACAGCCTGCTCCAGGGCTCCAGCACCCTCATACCAAAGCAGCTTCTCCTTAATGGAACCTCCACAGCTGGGAAAGGAGCTCTGAGGGCAAAGTGCTCCCAAAACAATCACCAGGACCAGCACCAGCATCTCCTCTGCTACACACAGAGCCTGGGAACCACCTCCTCAGTGCTAACCAGCCCCAAATTTTCTCAACACCTGGCAGGTAGTGAGCACAGGAACATCCCATAACCTCACAGATGAGCTGAAGGACACCAGCTCTGCCCCAGCCCGAGGACATGAGCTGGCAGCTGAGCCACCATCCCTGGGGCACACACTTCACCCACTCCGTTTGGGCTCAGGAGGTCGGGGACCACGAGAGGAGGCTGAGGCAGGTCAGTGCAGGAGGAGGAGGTCCGAGGCACAGCCCAAAGGGTCTTCTCTTCGCCTGAGCTCATCGGGAGCTTAATGACGACTCGCTAAAAAGCTGCCGAGTCCCTAATCGCTCCTAGCAGAGCTACTCCGCAGCCAGCGCCAACCTCCTCCAAGCCCTTCTAATCAACGAGCAGGAGCTTTGGCTCCCCCAGCCCAAAAGCAGCATCTCGGATAGAACTGGCAGCCAGCGCTTGCCTCCTTTGATAAAGCCTCTTAATGGGCTTGTCAGCATCACCTGAGGCCACCTCGTTGGCTAACAAGGGGCATCTGTCTGCCTGTCCTTCCCTCCCTGCCTCCCTGCTGTGGGTGGGGAGTTCATCCACCCACCTGTGCCTCCTTCCCTCTGTCTCTGCTCCCCATAGGGTGTGCCAAGGAGGCCCCTAACCATGTGCTGGGTGCCCGGGCATGTCCCCTGGGTACCCCATCCACAGGGTGCCCTGAGCATCCCCTTCCCCAGGAGGGTGGGTGGCAGCTGAGCAGCAGCAGATGCCACCAGATGGTCACTGCCACCAGCCAGGCAGCTAAACCGATAATGGGAGGGTGCTGGAGCCCCCTCGGCTGCTAAGTGACTCCCTGCACTGGTTCCATGGGGAGGTGGGAGCAAGCTCAGGGTGGTGGCACCAAGCTCCTGCCTGCAAAGCCCCTCTGGGACCTCTGCAGCACCCAGGTCCTGCATCGCTGCTGCCACAACACTCTGGCTGCAGTTACCAGGCTCTCTCCTGAAAGGTGCTGAGCACTCACAGCTCACCACAGCAGTGGTTTCTCAGGGGGCTTTGGAAAAGTAGGCTTGGCTTAAGCCCCTCCTGAGCCTGTTCTCCCCAAGGGCCCATCGCTGTCATGAGCTGGCAGTGCTCAGCTCCTCTTCTGCCCTCTGCCTCCCTCCCAGCACCAGGAGATGGTCCAGCAGGCTCCGTGACAAGAAGTCGTTGTGATACCTTTGACTTTAAAGCAGGAGAAATAACCTCCCCTAATGTGATCCACCATGTCCTATCCCCAGGCTGTCACCCCAGATAGGCCTGGGGCTCTGATTCCATATTCTCATGGCAACCAGTGCCCTCATCCCATTACCACAGGGATTTGGGTGCTGCCAGCAGCTGAGCCACCCACAGCCCTCTGCACGGGAGGGAGCCCCACAGGGGACCAGACCCACACTGCTCTGGTGCTGCTCCAGAAGCACCGAGGGGCACTGAGCTGATTTGCTCACCCCAGATACAGGAGCTGTGCCATGGGCTGGGAAGTGTGAGTGGGAAGTGAGAGAGCAGCAGAGGCAAAGCATCGCTCTGGGAGGTGGCAGAGGGCTCTGTGGGTAGCACAGAGGATTGTTTGGGTTGGCAAAGCTCCCTGAGATCATCAGGTCCAACCATCAACCCAGCACCCCCACGGCCACACAGCTCCTGAGCAGCTCCAGGGCCGGGGACTCCACCACCTCCCCGGGCAGCCTCCATCCCGGGTGGTTTCCCAGTGGAGTGGGACTCAAATCCCTGTGCTCCCCAGCCCAGTGCCTGCTGCTGCCATGCCCCACGGCACAGGATGCTCTCTGCTAATCCCACATCATTTATTTTCATTGGCTGTCAGGGAAAGAAGAGCTGTCAGGAGCCCAGCCCCAGCCCTGCTGCCTGCCATAGAGAATGTTGCTTTAATTGTATTTTATTTGGCAATAAGGAAACAGAAGCAGCAACAAACCCTCTGGANNNNAAGCAGCCACAAACCCTCTGGATCGCCCCCCCCCCAACCCTGACTCCTCCCCATCTCCTTTGGAAAAAACCAATCTCAATTTGGCCATTTTCTGGCTCTGTCTCAGCTAAAGCACATTAAAATATGAGCAATGATTGATCCTTTTTGGTACCACATCATCTTTGGGCATATTTCCCCAGCCTGTAAATATTAGAACAGTTTTTAAACACAAGCTAATAGAACCATAGGGTTGTCTTGGGCAGAAAAGCTCTCTAAGATCACTGGGTCCAAGCAGCAATGCAGCACCACCAAGGTGCTCAACCACAGCCTCAAGTGCCATGGCCACAGACTCCTTGAGCACCTCCAGGGATGGGGACTCCAGCACCTCCCTGGGCAGCCTGTGCCAGTCTCTGACCACTCTTGCAGCACTTTTCCTCATCTCCAACCTAGCCCTCCCCTGGCACAATTTCAGGGCCATTTCCTCTCCTCACCTGAAACTCAGGAGCAGAGCCCAACCCCCACCTCACTCCAACCTTTCAGGGAGCAGCAGAGAGCAAGGAGGTCTCCCGAATGAAGCTCTTTGGGGTTTCCTTCACACCAACAATTCTTTTTCAAGCACACATTCTTTTTTTTTTCACACACACACACACCCCCAACTCTTCTTTCCAGCTTTCTGACCTCCAAGGGCAAACCCAGGGAAGCATTTGCTGTTTGAACTCAGCTGGTCACCATGGAGCAGCTCCATGCCCTCCACCCTGAGCCTGGGCATCGCCTCAGCTCCTGCTTTGGTTTTACACTTCCAAGGGCATTTTCCTTAGCAGGGAGGTCAGGAGGGTGACTGCAGCACCTTCCTCCTCTCCCCAGAGAGATGCTGTGGTTGGTTGACTGTTGGAACTGGAGGAAGAGGGTGGGCCATGCTCTGCCTCTCCTGGTGCCACTGGTGCCAGGTGGGAGCTGTGTGGGCTGGCACAAGCTGGGGCTTCCCTGACCAGCATCTCCACAGGTCAGGAAGGTGAAACCTTCCAAACTGCCATGGCATTTGGAAACCAAACTTCTGCCTCAGTGCAGAAACTGAAGGATTTCTCTGTGCCACCCAAAATAAAACCTTCCAAGCCTTGGCCAACCAGCCCAGCTCTGCCCACCCACCCAGCTGGGCATCTTGAGCATACCTCAGCTACCAGTGCAGATTTATCTGCTGGGTAAAAGACAAACCCCCAGCTCATGCCTAGCCTGGCAGTGGCACCTTCAGAGCCCCAGGGGGTGCTGCATGTGGCATGGGGGCCTCCGGGGAAGGGGTTAATGGGTGGGCAGAGGCAGCGCTGGGGAGTTGCTAGGAGACTTGGGGCTTTGGGATGCTGGATGCGCTGCGCAGCCAATGGAGGAGTTTTCTGACAGTAAATCTGCTAATTTGGGCTTCATCGATTGCCGGGGGTTAGGGGTGGAGGTGGGCACGGCTGACCCTCCTCCTCCTCCCAGCCTCGGACTGAGGCTTTCCCCTCCTGCTCCTCCAGTTTCAATTACAGCTCTGAATTAATCTCCTGCAATAAACCCAGCTGCCACTGCACTTTGAGCTGGGATTCATCATCACTTCCCCTGCAAAATGGTCCTCAGGAGGGCAACCTGGGGCTGCCCCAGGCTGCTGGCTGGGACTGGGCTGCTCGGCACCGGCTGGGGTTAGTTTTTACCAGCCAAAAAGCCTTTTTGGGGGGTGCTGATAGGAAAGAAGCTGGAGGAGGCATTCCCCCACCTCCCTCTCACCTGCATATGCTCCTCCAGATGGCTGGGACTGCTGCTCCTCGTGAAGGAAAAGGCTTTAAATTAAAGCCTTGCCTGTGATTTTGGGAGGGCTTTTGGCTGTGTTTTCTTCCCCCTTCACTTTCCAGAGCCCTGTCTCCTTTGCCATCATCACATATAAACAGGGCAGGGAAAGGAGGCACAGGGGAGGCTGCAGGCACAGAGCAGGGCTTGAGTCCTGCCCCACAGAGAAGGTCATACAACCCATAATAAGCCCCCTTCAGGTGTGGGTCAGCTCCTGCTCTCTGCAGCCCTCCATAGCTACTGGGAATCTCAGTCTCACCTCTGCAGAGCCCTGACCAAATCCCTCTCCTCAGCTGCAGTGCCCTTCAGTGCCACCATCCCCTGCCACACCGGAGGGCTCCTCAGCTGCCTGGTGCTGTGGACCTTCATCCCAGCAGGATTCATCCTGGGTCTCCTCCCACCCCGAGCAAGCATTTAGCCCCTGCCCCCTTCGGGGTGGGCTGGGCTGAGGTGAGGTGGAAGGAGAGAAGGGGGCTCAGCCTTCCTGCTGCATTCCCAGCCCGCTGAGGAGTCAGAGCCACGCGGGAGCAGGATCTGGCCCCTCCGGGGGCTCTGGGATGCCAACTTCTCACAGAAGCAGAGGATTACAGAGCATCAGCTCCGATCGATCCTCTGCCGCGGCAGAAAGCAAAGGGAAAAGAGGAACAAAAAAGAAGCTTCTTAGCTGTGGGGGATTTGGGGGTTTTGTTGTGTTTGGAGGAGAAAAAGAAAGCGTGAGAAAGGGCTGGGCAGGAAGAGCTGGGGGGGCACAGCAGGATGCCCACTCCCTGGGGCACTGCCCTGCAGTGGGACCCTTCAAAACAAGGCAGGGGAGGTGGTTTGGTAGAGAGAAGTGAAGAGATGCCCAGACCCTGGTTTGGTCTTGCTGAGACCTTCAGAAAGTGTGCCCAGGCTCTAGGGAAAATGGAGGGGGTGTCAAAGAAGAGATTTTGGAAACCCAAAGGTCTGGCAAGGGCTGAGCAGAAGAGATGCCCCAGGAGCTGCTGCTAGGGAGCCACTTCTGGCTGCAGCCCAACACCTCTTTGCAGCTCGTTTGTCTCATTGTCGGAGCTATCGATTCCTCCCGCGGAAAGAAAAGGCCCTGGCACAGCCGAGTGGTGCCACCAGGTGATGGGCAGGGCGCTTTGGCCTTCCCAGAGAGGTTCCTTCCCTGGTAGCCACAATGACCTTTCCCGATTGGACAAGGAGACCCCTCACGGGGCTGTGATGGGGACAGAAACTGGGGGACACCCCCTACAGAGAGCCCTCAGCAGCCAAACTCACGACAAGGAGGCTGAGAACAGTCAGACACCTCCCAGGGGAGGCAGTGGAGTCCCCACACCAGACAATGTGAAGACTCAGCTTGCCAGGGTGCTGGGCCAGCTCCTTTCAACTCCACCACCACCTGGAAAGGTTGGACCAGATGGTCGCTGGGGGCCCCTTTCCAACCTGGCATTCTGGAGTTCTGTACAAGGAAAAACTTTTTCACTGGGAGGGTGACAGAACTCTGGAGCAGGCTGCCCAGAGAGGCTGTGGAGCCTCCTTCCCTGGAGATGTTCAAAACCCACCTGGATGTGTTCCTGTGTGTCCTGCCCTGGGTGTTCCTGCTCTGGCTGGAGTTGGACTCCATCTCCAGAGGTCCCTTCCAAGCCCTAACACTGCTGAGCTGCCCACAGCCTTTCACCACACCCAAGAGCAGCCTGGACACTGATTTTTGCCATCAGCTCAGAGCCAGGAACCCCTCACAGCTCTGGGCTACCTTCACCAGACACCACCACTTGCAGCCAAGTGGAATCCCAGAAGGGACCTTTGAAGCTCATCCAGTCCAAGCCCTCTGCAGCCAGCAGGGACATCTGCAACTGGAGCTGGCTGCTCAGAGCCCCACACAACCTGAGCCTTGCCATGGGCAGGCCATTAGTGGCACTGCTGCTGCCCACAGCATCCTCTCCATCCTCTTTGGCAGGGAGGGGTTGGACTCGGTGACCTCTGGCTGTGCCTGCCAACCCCTACCTATCATTCTGTCATTCTGAGTGTGACTTGGGTGACACTGGCATGATTTTGTCACCTCAGGTGAGTGGCCCAGCAGAGGCCCAGGCAGGCACAGCCACACTCTGCCAACGGCTGCTTGGGATGAGGCTCACGCAGCTGCTCTGCATTCGCTGCTCTCGCTGGCGCAGGGGCGAAGAGCTTTGAAGGAGCTGAAGGAGCTGAAGGAGCTGCCCTTTCATTATTAATATGATGATGATGTCTGACGCCGTGTGTGCAGCCACGGCTCTGCCTCGGGTGGAACCCTGCCAAGAAAAGCTCTCCCTGCTCCTCAGCCAGGGGCTGCTCTTTCCCTGGCAGCCTCTGCCCCAGCCCCAGCACCGCCTCTTGGGCAGTGAATAACAGAAAGGTTCTGCCCCATGCTGCCCCTGGCTGGATTGGACCCCTGGAACATTGGTCCTGGTCCTGGTCCTGTGATCCTGAGGATCACAGAATGGTAGGGATTGGGGGGGACCTCCAGAGATCATTGAGTCCAACCCTCCCTGCCAGAGTAAGATCACTTAGGGAAGGAAGGTCACACAGGAACATGTCCAGATGGGTTTGGAATGTCTCCAGAGATAGAGACTCCATCACCTCCCTGGGCAGACCAAGCGTGGGCTGAGCACAGAGAGATGGGTAAAGTGCCACCAGAGCTCTGTCTCCTGGAGGGTTTCATCCCTGCAGGGGACACAGAGCCCACCCAAGCCCAGCCCTTGTTTGCCACCACCGCTGCAGCTCTGCTCACTGTCTTGGACCATGGAAGAGAAGGCAGTGCCTGAAATGTGTTTTAAAGCACTCTTTTTAGTGCCTGGGTCTGATCCCATATTGCTTCAGTGGCTCTCTGCCCCCAGGCCAAGCCAGGACCCCAGGGCAGCGTGGGCAGAGATGGCCTAGGGAGGGGAAATGCTGCCAGGAGCTCCAGCAGCTCCCGGCAGGACCTGCAGCCCAGCAGCTCCAGGCATCCTCACATCAAACCTCTCTCTGTTTCTCTGGTTTAGCCCTCGGGCCACAGCCTGAGACATGAATCATCCTCGCTGCCTGCCGATCGATCCACGCTGGGCTGCTGGCAGAAGCCCCCTCCTCACCCAGCCCAGCTGCTGGCACGACCCAGGGGAGCTTGTGCCCAGGAGTGACCAGCCACAGCCTGTGCCCAAACCCTTGGCTGCACCTCGAGCACTCCTCAGTGCCTCCCAGCACAGCTTCTGGGCCTGGATCCGTGGCTGTGGGACAGTCATGGGTGGGGCTTGGCTGCCCGGGGATGCCCCCTCCCACATGCCCAGTGCCACAGCTACAGCCAGACCCCGTGATGGGTAACAGGAGGTGACACAGCTCAGTGAGTCAGTGATGGTAGAATCATCACAGAGTCACAGACTGCTTTGGCTTGGAAGGGACCTTAAAGATCCTCCAGTTCCAACCCTTGTGCAGGGACACCTCCCACCAGAACCCCCCCCAGGCCTTGGCCTCCCAGAAACACATCCCCTCTGCCAGGCAGGCACCCTTGGGTCCTGCTCACCACAGCTTGGAGAGCCACACACCAGCCTGCCCACTGGGAATGGTGCTGGGACCCACCGAGCTGGACCCTGCACCCACACCCAACAGCAGGGTATAACAGGGGGCACCCCAGACCTGCTTGCAGCCCCCTGCCTGGCAGGTTTCTGGGCATCCCACCCCGTCCCAGCCACTCTGACCCAGAAATTCTTTCCAGTGAGGGTAGGGAGGCAGTGGAAGAGGTTGCCCAGGGAGGTTGTGGATGCCACCTCTCTGGCCAGGTTGGATGAGGCCTTGAGCAACCTGGGCTAGTAGGAGGGGTCCACAGCAGGGGTGGGGGAGGCAGGAACTGAATGACCTTTGGGTTCCCTTCCAACGATTCTACCATCCTGGCCTCATCCCACAGCAGCCTGCAGGATCCAGACTGTGGGTTCATGTCAAGGTATTGTTGGGTTGCAAATTAAACCTGCATGGTCCTGGCTCTGTCTTGCAGCAAAAATAAAAAAAAAAAATAAATTTTAAAAAAGAGTTGCTGGAGTTGGAGAGAGTCCAGCTGTGCAGCCTGGTGTGCCTAACACCCAGGGCTGACAAGCTACTGAATCACTCCTCCCCGTGCTGCCAGGCCACACCAAGCCAAGATACATTTCTTTTTAATGATAACTTTTTATTGTTTGGAGTTCAGCTAAAAAAAAAAAAATTACTACAACCTTCCTGGGTGCCTGTGCCCTCCTGCTTTCAGAATGGCCATGTCTGGGGGGTGGGGAGGTACCCCACTGCCCCCCAAACTTGGCCATTCTGGAAGCAGGAGGTGGGGGGGTGGGTGCTGAGCCAAACATCCCCATTGGTGAATGAGCTGGAGGAGTCTCAGCCATAAAGGGAAGTCCTTGAAACACATCCTGGGGGAAGGAGCTGGGCTGCTGGCCCGGGAAATCCACACGGCGTGGCCACAGCCAAGGGCAGGGTGTGCAGCTGGCAGGGAGGCAGCTCACATGGCACACACATGGCACAGCTTTGCACTTGTGTCTTACCACCACCACCTCCACCCCAAGAGAGCCTCAGCAGCGTGTGCCAGCCCAGCAACCCACCCAACTCTTCCCAAAATGAGGGGAGGTGATGGGGGGGAGGGTGTCCTGGTGGACAGTAGCACCCACAACCTGCCACCCCTGTGCCCTGCCTGCCACTGAAGGTTGGCAGCCTCCACCTGGAAAAAGCCACATAGAATGGTAGGGGATTGGAAGTGACCTCTGGAGATCACCAAGCCCAAGCCCACCCCCTGCCAGGACAGGTTATATAGGGATGCATCCAGATGGCACTTGGGAGGTGCCCCCCCAGTCCCAACTGGGAGTGTACCCCAAGGACAGAGACTGAGGGAGGGTTGGAGCAAACCCCCAGCCCCCTTGTGCCATCTGCCTGGGGAATAGCCTTGCACTGCAGCTGGTGGGGGTGCAGGACCCCTCAGGAGGTTTCCTGGGGGCTCCTGAGCAGTGAGAGAGAAGCCAGCCTCAGCCCTCCCCACACCCCCAGGCCGGATTAAGGCAGGGCTGAGCTGAGCCATCGCTGCTCTCTCGATGCTCCTCTGAAGCTCTCAGCAGCGCTGCTGCCCGCGGGTCAGACAAGCGGCAAATAAAAGATTTAAGGGAGGTGCTGTACAGGTTCGGGAAAGAAAAACCACATCCA
>VWYK01059635.1:1704-15079 GCA_013399775.1 Semnornis frantzii | reverse complement strand
CCCCGCAGTGCGGAGCCCTCCAGGCTGCCTCCTCTCACCCCCACCCCTCTAAATTGTTGGGGTTAATCATTTGCAGCCAGTGTCCCCCCAGCCCTCAGCCTGGGCTGCCCTCCAGGCAGGCAGCGAGCGATGCTCCAGGGTGCCACACTCGCCTTGCTGCTTAAATAACCCTCAGGACGGGGATGTGGCACCTCGGGTCCTGCTGCAGCCAGAGCCACCCCTCTTGGATGGGCACCGCTGGGCTCCCCTGACCCCCGGGACACACAAACCCAGCCTTGTTTTCTGGGGAGCAGTCGGAGGTGCGGCGAAGCAGTGGCAGAGCCAAGACAAGGTGCGGGGGTCAGGGACGTGCCGGAGCCTATTTGCCCACCCTGCCACACGTGTGCCAGTGCCCCCAGTCCCCCAGTGCCAGGGAGCAGGTAGGGAAGTGTGAGCATGGCTGGTGGCCAGGGCATGCTGCGTGCCTGTGGAGAAGGGGTGCAGAGTGTGGGCAAGCATCCCTGGCAATGGCCGGGGAGGATCGTGAGTCTGCGATGGAGCCGAGAGCAGCCAAGAGCTGGCAGTGCCCTGGGCAAGGTTGGGGGAGTGTGTGTGGGGGGCGCAGCCGTGAGACACACTCGCCCCCAGGTCTGCCACTTCCCTGTCCCCTCTCCATCCGCAGCGATGCAGGGAAGGGATTTCTGCCACACGTCTCCTGCTCAGCCTTCTCTGAGCTCTGCTCTCCCCTCCACTGAGCCCATCCATGCCGAGCAGCTCCCTTGCCCTGCTGCCCACCCCAGAGGCACAGGAGACCCCAAGACCCCCCCCCCCCAGAGAGAGACCTCTCTCTCCTCTCCCCTCGCCAGCAGGGCTGCCTGCCTGGCACACAGCCCCTCCGCGCAGGGGTCCGAGTGGTGCCATTCAGCTGGGTCCACTCTCCGGCCAGCTTTGTCCCGGCCACGGACCCGAGGATGAGCTGGGCAGGAGGGATGCAGCCCCGCGGGGCTGGAGAACGGCGCTGGTGCGGCCATGCAGGGCGGTGTAAAGGAGGCACAGAGTTTGCCGTGCAGCCCGTGAAGGGCTCCCAGCTCCCTGAGCTCCAGCGGGAGCCCAGCCCAGCCCCCCTGCCGCCTACCCACCAAGCCAGCTCTGGTGTGGCCACCAGCCCCCTCCTCTCTGCTCCCCGCGCCCCGAAGCCATGCTGCAGGAGCAGGCAGGCTTGGGATGACAGAGGAGAGTAGGCAGTGGGAGTGGGATTCAGCCCAACTGCCTCCATGCCTGTGGGGAGCTGCAGGGTGCAGGAGATGGCTGGGGTACAGCCCCTGCCCCAGAGTGAGGAGCTGGACAGGCAGGGAGGGTGGAGAGGGACAGGGACGGTGCAGGGTGTTGGAAAACGAGCTGCTGGAGCAGCTCTGGAGAGAGCAAAGGCTTGAGGGAGTGAGGGATTGGCCCCTGCTGCCCCGGCCAGGGCTGGTGGACCCCAGCAGTACTGGGGTGTGGGGTACCTGGGCTAAATGTTGCCCCAGCTGCTGTGCGATGCAAAGCACAGTGCCCACCTGCCTCAGAATCACAACTGGGGCCCGAGTTTGTCTCTAGCTGGGGGCATAGCTTAGGGGTAGAGTACCCAGGGCTGCCCAAGACCACTGCCCACCACCCCCCAGCGCAGGACTTGCCTGATGAGCTGCCAAAGGGCAGGAGCAAAGGGCACCTCCTCCTCAAAGAGCATTTCCCGGGGCACAGCTCAGCCTCTCTTGCCACCACTCTTCATCCATGCTCCCTGGAGGGTCAGCCCACCTCCAGCTCTGCTTCAGCTGCCCTGGGGACCAGCCAGCTTGTGTCCTTCCCTCCTTGCAGTGTGCCAGAGCTGCTGTCTCCTGTACCCAGCACAGCCACTCACCTCTCCAGCTGGCTGAGGAGCCTGGGGGACACAGGATGGGGGTGACAGGCACCGGGGCTGCAGAGACCCGCAGGTCCCAGAGTGGGGGTAGTCCACAGTCCACTCACATGGATGGTTGGGGCACTAAGGACCCAGACCCCACTGGGCACAGTGGCCAAGATTAGAGCCAGCACAGGGCACGGGGAGCCCAGGTCATCTTTGTGTGCCACAGCAGTGCTCAGTTCCTCCCTCCTGAGCTCCAGCCCCAGCTCCACAGCAGGACTGCAAGTGAAGCTTTGCTCTTCCTCCTGAGCATCTCCCAGCCTTGCAGCTTCTGCTCTTCTTAGGAAGGAGGGAACGTGGGGACCTCCAGCCTGATGGATGTCCCCAGGGGGACATCAATAACCGGGGCAGGGGAACATCCTGCAGCTGCCTGAAAGCCTGGGCAGGATCCAGGAGCCTGAGGACATGCCATGAATGGCAGAGACCCCTGGAGCCAGGAGGGCCATGACAGTGGTGAGCAGGAGTGTGGGCAGAGGCATCTGGATGGCCTTGTGCCAGGAGCTGGGCACACAGCTGTGGGGCTGCTCTGCTGGCAAGGCTCGGGGGGCACCCCCCACCCCAGTTTGGAGCATTGCTGGTGCTGCTGGCAGTGTTTCCCTCCTCTCCCCAGTGCAGGTTGCCAGGTAACACAACCTGCCAGCAAAATGCCATGGGACTCTAGGGCTGCACTGCTCGGGATCTTTGCTGGGGATCTTGGGTTGGGATCTTTGCTTCAGATCTGGCAGGCTGCAGGCAGGGGTGGGTCAGTGCAAAGGAGATGAGCTCCCAGTTCTTGCCCCACTTCCTGGTGCTGCTGAGAGGGCAGCACTGCTGGGGCTTGAAGGCTGGAACAAAACTGGATGCAGCTGCTGGGCAGAGCTGCAGGATTTGGGTGTTGAAGCCCTGCTGGGATTTGTGTGGCTGCAGGAAGTGGAGCAGTGGCCAGGCACAGGCTCTGCTCCTCAAGCCCTTAATGCTCAGATGGGTCCCTCGGCTGTCACAGCTTGTCTGTGTGTCCCAGCAGGCATGGTTCAGGATGGGGACCTCAGCATGGCACAAAAGGGTGCAGAGCTGGGGAGCTGAAGGTGCTGCCATAGTCAGGGCAGCTGCAGGGGCACAGTCCCTGCTCATCCCACAGATCTCAAACCATTGGGTGTTGGTCTCTGGCCAGCAGCTCTCCCTCCTGTCCCTTCTACACTCAGAGGGTGCCAAGGGGTTGGATTGAGTCCAGCTCCCAGGTGTCCATGTGAGGGTGTCAGCAATGGGCATCTCCCATCTCCATCTGCCACCATCCTGCTGCTCCCAGGTGCCCCCCAAGCCAGGACCCCACATCCATGAGCACCTGGCAAACTCCTCACCCCTCTGCTTGCTCAAGGCTCCCCTGGCTGTCTCTGACATCTCCTCTAAAAGCACAGCCAGGGGCTGAGCCTGGGGCTGCCTCCTTACGGAGGTCCAAGCAGGGTGGCTTCCCATTCAGCTCAGTGCCATCTGCATCTCCAGCCTCCCTCCACGGGCACCCCCACTTGGCTGATGTGGCACCCGTGTGCCCCCAGGCTCCGGGCAGGCAGCCTCACCCCAGCTAGGATCACCTTAATGCAAATGGTTGCGGGAGCAGGAGTGAAATGAAGGGTGCTTGAAGGAAGGTGTCACTCCAGATAGATGTGCACAGGAGGGGACAGGGCCCGGGAAAGCTTTGCAGATGCAGCAATTTTCCCCTCGTTCCTGGGGAAGTAGTCTTTGTCTGGGCGAATCTGCAGCTCTCCGGCAGCCCAGCGATGCCTTGTGACAGCCCCGGCCGGGGTCAGGGGAAAATCACAGCCTCTGTCCTGCAGGTGTAATGAGAAGGGAGGTGGCAGGGGGAGGGACGNGCTCAGGGACAGGGCAGAGGCTTTGGGAGCAGCTCTGGGAGGGTACAAGTGGGATGGTGATGTGTGTGTCCCCCGCCCTCCACTGCTGGGAGATGCCCCATGCAGAGCAGACCCCACGATGCTCAGGGTGACACAGTCCCAGCATTGCCCTCTCCAGCTCCCAGCCTCTCCCTGCTGCTGCCCTCTCTCAGCTCCCAGCCTCTCCCTGCTGCTGCCCTCTCTCAGCTCCCAGCCTCTCCCTGCTGCTGTCCCCTCTCAGCTCTCCGCCTTCCCCGAGGTCCCCACTCTGGGCTGTTTTCCTTTTCCCTCTCCACACCTGTGCCCAGGGCAGTGGGGAACCCCCACCCACCCCCCACNGCTCCCCCCTCTCAGCCCCCAGCCTCTCCCTGCTGCTGCCCTCTCTCAGCTCCCAGCCTCTCCCTGCTGCTGCCCTCTCTCAGCTCCCAGCCTCCCCCTGCTGCTGTCCCCTCTCAGCTCTCCGCCTTCCCCGAGGTCCCCACTCTGGGCTGTTTTCCTTTTCCCTCTCCACACCTGTGCCCAGGGCAGTGGGGAACCCCCACCCACCCCCCACTGAGTGCCACTGCCTTAAATAAAAGATGCCAGCAGGAGCTGGCGGCTGCCAGGCGTTCGCCCTCTTTATTATTTCATGCCCTGGCTCCCCTGCGGCTCCAGCTGCCTCCCGCCCAGCGCTCACCCGCGGCCTCTCGTCCCCGGCAGAGCCACAGGGCTCCCCGCAGTCCCCACGTCCCCTCCTCTGCCACCACGTCCAGCATCTCCTCCCTCATTGCCGGACCCTCCCAAAGCCCGGGAGGGTTCGTACCCACCTGCGGGACGCAGGACAGTGCCCATCGTGCCGGATCCTGCCTGTCTGTCTGTCTGTCCGCAGAGGATGAGCTGCGGGTACGTCCTGTGCACTGTGCTGCTCTCGGTGGCTGTCCTCCTGGCGGTGACAGTCACGGGGGCCATCCTCTTCATGAACCACTACCACACGCCCGTCACCGAGTCCCCCCCTGTCATCAGCACCAACCCCGAGGAAGCCAACGCGCTGGTGACCATCGAGCGGGCGGACAGCTCCCGCATCAACATCTTCATCGACCCCAACTGCCCCGACGCAGCGGGCACCCTGGGGCGCCTGGAGGGGCTGCAGACCTCCCTGCTGCACACCCTCACCGACCACGACGCCGAGGCCAAGGCCACCAAGAGCCAGCAGAAGGCCCTGCTGGTCACGGTGGCCGACGAGGTGGCCAAGCTGCTGACACACGCCGCGCAGCTCCGCAGCGACTGCGACAGCCTCAAGAAGGGGCACAGTGCCATGGGGCAGGAGCTCAGCGCCCTGCAGGGAGAGCAGGGCAGGCTCATCCAGGTGAGCTGGGAATGCTCCGTGATGCTCCCTGGGGACAGAACCCCTTTGCCCCCATGTCCCTGGGGGCATGGCTGCCTGCAGCCCCTGCCCGCTGTGCCCAGAGGAGACCTCCAGCAGGAGGAGCTGAGGTTTGAGGCAGCTGCTCGGGAATCGGAAGTTAGGAAGCACAACTCCGGCTCCAGCTCAGCAGCTGCCTGCATCTTGCTGCCAAACCACCCCAGTGCCAGCGAGCAGTGTGTGCAGCCCCTTGTAATTGTGGGGTGCCTGGCTCTGGGTCCAGTCTGGGGGCTCTGAGTAGAGCTGAGCACAGCACAGGACCATCCCCAGGGTGGCTCATGCAGCAATCAGCCCCCACTTGCTCACCATTCCCCAGATTCCCAGCCAGCTGTGCTGGAAGCTTACCTGAGAACCCAGGACTCCTGCCAGGCACTGTAGCAAGACCCAGGGCACAGCTGGATGCTCAGCTCCATGCCCATCTCTCCTGGTGCTCACCTCCCCCTGGTTGGAGCTGCTCCATCTCACTGCTTCACCTCTCTCCCCATCCTGCTGCTCTGCTGCAGCCACCTCGTGTCACTCGCCTGGCTTGGGTCACCTCAGGGGATGGCAGAGAGCTGGCGGCTGTCTCAGGACACAGCTATTCCTGCCTCCTCCATGATCCCAGCCCCTGCCCAGAGATGCTCCTTATCCCACGGGGTGGTGGCACCAATGGCCCCACATTTGGGCATTTCCCAGCCCTGGTGGCAGGAGGCACTATAGGGACCCCGACCCTAGCCTGAGACCTTTGATCTCAAGGCCAAAAGCACCACAGATGCTGTATGGGATCTGCTGTGGCTTTTATGACCCCACCTGGCCCCACCAACCCATACACTGGCAGGGGGCAGTGCTGTCCACCCCTTGGGAAGCCGTGGGAGCATGCAGAGCATCCTCGTGGTGGGGGTGGTCAAGGGGCTGAGGTGTGGAAGGAGTTTAACCACATTCAACCCCAATACTGTGTCCCTCCACGCCCTTTCCCCTGCCCCAGCTGCTCTCGGAGAGTCAGACCAACATGGCTCGGCTGGTCAGCTCCGTCAGCGACGTCCTGGACACGCTGCAGAAGGACCGCGGCGGCGCCCGGCCCCGGCTCAAGGCTGACCTGCAGCGCGCCGCGGCCAGGGGAGCACGGCCCCGGGGCTGCTCCAACGGTGAGAGATGGCCCCGGGGGGAGGGGGGTCCCAGGACCTGCTCTCGGCGGGGCTCTGCTTGAGGGGAGGGAGAAAACCACCCAAAATGGGAGAAACCAGCCAGGAGAAGACAGGGGCTGGCAAGGAGCTGGGGGAGATAGGGCTGGCAGGAGGATGGATGTTTCTGGGGTGCAGCCCCGAATAGTTCACCAGGCAGCCTGCAGAGCCAGCTCAAAAGCCACTTCACAGCCCTGCAGCCCCACCTGCCTGTCCCTCCCGCAGATGGAGCTGGGGCCACCACAGCCTTCACTTGCGTGCAGCTGGCAGTGCTGCATGGGGGAGGAAAGAGTCTTGTCAGAGCTCAGCAGCCTCATCCCAGCCCAGGCTGAGCCAAACTCCTCAGCGTTTGGTTCGGATGAAGCTGACTAAGAGTGTCCCGGGGCTGTGAGCCCACACTGCCTGCTGCAGCCTCTGGGCATCGGCTCCCTGCTGCCAGCCGTCTCCCAGCCTGCCCTTGCTGTCACACGGGGACATGGGCATGGTCCTTGCTGGCTGCTGGGGGTGGGGGGGTCCCCATGATGGCTGCTTCCCCTCTGGCCAGCTCCTGCCCTGAGCACTGGAGGAGAACGGAGGGAAAGAGCAAAGCAGCTCCGAGCCGGCAGCAAGGTTGAGAGCCTGAAAGAAATGGCAGAACCATTCAATTAGCTCATTCATTAATTAGCTTCCCTCTGCCCCCACCCCACCCCAACGCTCCGCTGCAGGCTCCCGGCCCCGGGACTGCTTTGACATCTACACGAGTGGACAGCAGGAGGATGGGATCTACTCCATCTTCCCCACCCACTCCCCCTCAGGCTTCCAGGTCTACTGCGACATGACGACCGACGGCGGGGGCTGGACGGTGAGCTGCTGCCCTGCTGGGGGCCACCGGGCAGTGCCACCACCCTGGCCACGGGCTGTCCCCGTGCCTGGGTGCTGGGGGGTGGGAGATGCCACTCTTAGTGCTTGGATGTGCCATTGGGGTGGAGGAGAACTGCTCATGGGGTCTGGTTGGGCGCAAGGAAGCAAGCAGAGAGGCTCATCTGCGTTAGCCATGCTGGCAGCATTGGCAGAGCTGCCCAGGGCTGCCAGTCTGAGTCCTGAGCCAGAGCCCAGCAGCTCTAACCCGGGCTCAGGGAGCTTGGCTGGACCTTAGAGGGTGGTTTCAGGTGGGCAGTTGGGTGCCACAGCTGGAGTTTGCCCTTGGTGGAGCCATGGCTGTGCCATGGGGTGGTTTTGTGCTTTGCCCTGGCCCCAGTGAGCTGGACCCTAAGCCCAGTGTGTTTTGCCTTGTCTCACACAGGGGTGCCCGGGGCACCTCTTGGTGCCAGGCTGATTCACTGGCTCCCCAGCTGCTCTGTCCAATTCGCTTTGCCACGCTGGCTGCAGCAGCTTCCTAATCACAGTAATGGGGGCAGGGGGCACAGGGGGACATGGTGCTGGCAGCACCAAGCCTGCAGACCCCCCTCGACCTGGGGGACCACTTTAGTCTGAGCAGCCCCTACCCTGAAGGACATCACTTGGGGTGTGGCAGGCAGCGAGGGGGTTCCAGGGAGCTGGGGGAGGGGCGGGCAGGCAGCTTCACCCCGAGGACACTGAGCTGAGGCAGGCAGACCCCTCCAGCTGGGTGCTCTAGGAAACAAATCCCCACGATCTGCTTCCCCTAAGCAGCTTTGAGCAGGAGGGAGCTTAGCCCCCCTGCCCCCGAGGGGCTGATGAGCCTTCAGCCTCAGGCTGCCCAGAGCCCACCCCGGTTGGGAGCAGCCTCTGGCACACAGGTTGGTACCAGCAGCTGCCATGGGGAAACTGAGGCACAGCCCAGCCCCGCAGCTAGGGCTCACAGAGGGAAAAGAAGGGACCTCATTAGGCTCCCGGGGTGAGGAGGGTCCTTGCAGCCCCCTGCAGAGCCTCCGGCAGCCCCGGCGCTGCCTGAAGAGCAGCCCAAGGTGATTAGCCAGACACTCAGAGGCTTATTGAAAGCTGCTGCAGCCGGGGGGGCTCGGGCAGGGCTGAGGAGGGGGTGAAGCAAATGATTTTACAGCCAGCAGCACCGTGGGGCTGGGCAGCGAGGCTGGCATGGCCGTGCCTGTGGCATCACACCCAGGAGCAGCACAGCTCTGCCCTGCCTCAGCCAAGGATAGAGGAACCAAACCAGGTGCCAAGCCCTGTGCAGATGCCATCCAGACCAGGGCCAGGGCTGCTCACCTCAAGCTCCCATTTCTGAGGGCTGCTCCGCAGTAGAGGGTCCCAAACATACCTTGGGGTGCAGGGGGTGCCTCAGCCATCCCCCGTGGGGCTGGGAATGCCAGGGGGGCTGTGGGGCACTGGCTCACTCCAGGCAAAGCCATGGCACAGCTGGGCACCATGGTGCAGAGCCTGGGAAATGTGCTCCCCGTGCTCTGGAGCCATCACTGCTGACATTTGGCTGCTCTGCATGTGGGTGGGAGGGTGGAAGGCACAGCAGCAGCTGAAGCAATTTTGATTTGGGAGCCTGGGAGCAGCTGAGCTGAACCTTAGTCTGCCTGGAGCTTAGGGGCCAGAGGGAGAGCCACAATGTCCTGTCAGGGAGAAACCAGCTGGGCTCACTCCCTGGGCACTGCTCAGCTCCATGTTGTGCCCACGGCAGTGCCACCTCATGCCCTGCCCACAGGCATTGCCCATTCCTGGAAAGCCTGAGGCACTCACTGGACCAACCTTCTGCTCCCCACGACTGCCCAGGGCAGCCAACCCCCCCCCCCCCCCCCCCCCCCCGCCCCCCCCCCNCCTGGGTCTGTTTGCGGCCTGAGTGGCACCCTCCAAAAGCAGGAATCTGCTGGCCCCAGCACTGGTGTCTGTGCAGGGCAGTGTGAGATGAAAGGGGAAAAAAAATGTAAGACCCAGAGAGCCCCCAGGGAACCCCCAGGGCACCCCCCAATCCATTTTGTTCCCCCCACCAGCAGTGAGCCACACGGGTTCAGGTTGGTGCCCACCAGTGCCTGTGGGAACATCCATGCCCTGTGCTCAGCACCAGCTTTAACTGTGCTGCTGCCCCTGGGCTGACCTGAGCCCCGTGGCAGTGCCAGGCTGCAGCTGTGTGATTGCCCAGCCTGACCTTGCCCCCACCTTTGACACTCACCTCCAGCCTTGATTAAAGTAATAACAGAGTGCAGGGGCCGGGGGAGGCTCCGCAGCCTGGGAGGCCTCACTGAGCTGCCTCTTGCTGTGCTGTTGTTCTGGGAAGCCTCTGCAAACCCTGCACGCTCCTCCTGGTGCCCCTGAGCCTCCTGGCATCAGCATCTTGACCCTGTAAGTGATGGTGTCACCATGGCTCTGGCCACTCCAGTGCCATTCCTTGTTCAGCAGGCCTGGGGAAGGGCTGGGAGAGCAGAAGGATGCAGGAGAGGAGGCTGTGCAGGCAGGATGAGGACTGTGGTGATGTTAAGTGACAGCTTCCAGCTTCTTGGGCACCTGCTGTGGCAGCAACACTCTTGGGGATGGCTTTGTGCAGCCCACCAGAGGGGTCCCAGTGTGGGCTGGGGTGGGGGTGAGCAGACACTGATGCCCTTACAGGTGGGCTGGGGTAAGCTGAGGGCAGTGGGTGAGATGAGCCCAGGGAAGTGTCTCCCAGGGATGTGCTCTGTGTGCCAGCACAGCCAGGAATGAGACACTTGTGCTGGGGGGGACATGCAGCAGAAGCTGTGTCTCCAGCTGGGCAGCACTGCCAGCTGTGGCATTTGCAGCTATCACACAGGATTGGCACTTCCCAGGCCGAGGTTGGCTCCTGCAATGCTCCAACTTTCTCCATGGCTGAACCCACAGGTGGTGTCCCCACTGTGATGGGCACTCAGAGGAACGCTGTGGGGCCAGGGCCTGTGCCACGGCAGGCAAAAACCTGACCAGGAGCTGTGGTGGCAGCAAAGTGGTGGTTGAGATCTCCCAGGCTGGTGTGGTTGCGAGGTTTGGAGCCCACTGGGGGTTCTGTGGGCCATGGTGTCAGGGGACTGGAGGGAGCAGAGCCCTCCCTCGCCACTGGCATCATGGCAGGTGTAGGCACTCCTGCTTTTCTGTGCTGCTGCCTTTGCCAGAGCCTGTCCCTGCCCTGTGAGCTCAGCACGACCCAGGCGGAGAGCAGGGGAGATAAATATTTCAGCCTCGCCTTCAGAGGAGGGGAGAAAATCCTTTTTGCTTAAGAGGGGTGATGCATATTTGATGAGGAGGAAAGGAGCAGCGAGGCAAGGCTGGCAGCGAGGCTGCAGGTCACCAGTGCCTGCAGCATCCCCGGGCACGCAGTGTCAGTGCCCACAGCATCCCCGGGCACGCAGTGTCAGTGCCCACAGCATCCCCAGGCATGCAGTGTCAGTGCCCACAGCATCCCAGGGCACGCAGTGTCAGTGCCCACAGCATCCCAGGGCACGCAGTGTCAGTGCCCACAGCATCCCAGGGCACGCAGTGTCAGTGCCCACGGCATCCCAGGGCACGCAGTGTCAGTGCCCACAGCATCCCCAGGCATGCAGTGTCAGTGCCCACAGCATCCCAGGGCACGCAGTGTCAGTGCCCACGGCATCCCCAGGCACGCAGTGTCAGTGCCCACAGCATCCCATGTGGGGCTGAGGAGGAAGCTGCCATCCACCCACCTGCACACAATGGGGGGCACAAGTGAAGCATGGAAAGGGACCATGACAAGAGATGATGGAGCAGGAGACCCAGGAGGGCACAGAACCTCCAGCACCCACCAGCTGTTCACACCTGACTTTGAGCCCCTTCGTGCTGAGCCAGGTGGGCACTGGAGGACTGAGGGTTCCTCTGGTGCCGTGGATGGTTGTTGAGCCATGGAGATGTCCCCCACACGCTTCCCTGGGCACCACTCAGCAATTGGCCTATTTACACCGCGGGTCAAAGCCGATTAAGAGGGACTCTTGGTGCTCCTTCCACCGCCTTCCCCGCACGGCAGCGCCGGAGCCGACACTGCCCGGGGAAAAGCAGCTCCGGGCCCCCGTCCAGCCTCGCCATCCCCCTCTGCAGCCAGGCCCAAGAAAGTCCCTTTAAAGGGGCTTAGCAGCAGCTTCTCAAGTGCTCAATGCAGGGATAAAAATTAAGGCTCTAATTCTAGAAGGTAAGTACAGCAGGATCAGAGCTGCGGAGCCTGCGCTGGGCATCCCCGTCCCTGAGAGTCCCATCTGGTGAAGGGCAGACTGGTGTGAAGCTCAGGAGCTGGGTGTCCTCTGGGTGCAGGGCTGAAACCCTGCACGGGCAGGAGCAGCTGGGGCGAGGCTGTAAGGGAACATCCCCGTGGTGGAGCAAAGCATGGAGCCTCCTAACTGGTCTGAGGACTTGGTGGGATTGCCTAAGCCTGGGATGCTGGAGTTGAGGTGATCAGGCTTGGTGGCACAGCCCAGCCCCAAAGACAGGGTGCTCGAGTCCCTTGCTGCTGCCAGGTCACCCAGCACCCCACTGCCCACCCTGGCACTCGGTGGCAATCGGGCAGCCTGGCCCAGCCAGATTTAGTGCCATTAGTGCAGGGCTGGAGGCTCTGTGGGAGATGGAGCAGCATTGTCTGGATCAGTGCCAGCAATTCAACCCCCGGACTGTGGGTAAGAGAGGGATGAGACACACAGGGCACAACAACTCCCTGAGCAGGGGGGAGAGGAAAAGGGAAAGGCTCTGAGGAGGAAAAAAGCCACACTGAGCCCTGGGGGTACTGCTGGGATCTGGGGGGGGTCAGTTCCCAACAGGTAATTCCAGGATGGCTTGGACTGACATGGGCAGAGTGTGCTGTTGGGCACACAACTTGAGTCCTGTCACACGCCCTCTCTCCCTCCTTCCTTCCCTTCCCTCCCTCTCTCCCTTCCTCCCCTTCCCCTTCCCTCCCTTCCCTCCCTCCCAAATTCCTTCCCTCCCTCCCTCTCTTCCTTCTCTCCCTCACTGCCTCCCCTCTTTCTTTATGTCCTTCCTTCCATCACTTCATTCCATTCCTTCCTCCTCTCCCTTGCCTTCCTCCACCAGTGGGGCTCTGTGGGGCCACTCGGGGTGCTCGAGCTGGGGGCAGCCCCACAGCTGCCCCCCTGCCCATGTCCCCCCAGGTGTTCCAGCGGCGGGAGGACGGCACCGTGAACTTCTTCCGCGGCTGGGAAGCTTACCGGGACGGCTTCGGGAAGCTGACTGGAGAGCACTGGTTAGGTGCGCGGGGCTGGCAGTGCCAGGGGACCGCCTGGGGAGGCCTGGGGTTGGCTGTCAAAGGAAGGGACACCGAGACCCCCTTGGGCATCATCGGTTCCCAGGAGCGGTGGCCTGGGTGAGCAGGGAGGGCACCAAGTGGCTGCCGAAGGGCAGGGAAGCAATGAGGCTCTCTGCCTGCAGGCCCAGCAACAGCAGAGCGAGAGCTGGAGGGTGGGCGCCGCTCCCTGGCCCCCCCTAAACCCCCTTCCCAGGGACCCCCCCAGCTANGGAACATCCCCGTGGTGGAGCAAAGCATGGAGCCTCCTAACTGGTCTGAGGACTTGGTGGGATTGCCTAAGCCTGGGATGCTGGAGTTGAGGTGATCAGGCTTGGTGGCACAGCCCAGCCCCAAAGACAGGGTGCTCGAGTCCCTTGCTGCTGCCAGGTCACCCAGCACCCCACTGCCCACCCTGGCACTCGGTGGCAATCGGGCAGCCTGGCCCAGCCAGATTTAGTGCCATTAGTGCAGGGCTGGAGGCTCTGTGGGAGATGGAGCAGCATTGTCTGGATCAGTGCCAGCAATTCAACCCCCGGACTGTGGGTAAGAGAGGGATGAGACACACAGGGCACAACAACTCCCTGAGCAGGGGGGAGAGGAAAAGGGAAAGGCTCTGAGGAGGAAAAAAGCCACACTGAGCCCTGGGGGTACTGCTGGGATCTGGGGGGGGTCAGTTCCCAACAGGTAATTCCAGGATGGCTTGGACTGACATGGGCAGAGTGTGCTGTTGGGCACACAACTTGAGTCCTGTCACACGCCCTCTCTCCCTCCTTCCTTCCCTTCCCTCCCTCTCTCCCTTCCTCCCCTTCCCCTTCCCTCCCTTCCCTCCCTCCCAAATTCCTTCCCTCCCTCCCTCTC
>VWYK01059622.1:0-12409 GCA_013399775.1 Semnornis frantzii | reverse complement strand
AAACCCACAACAAAACTAAAAGAATCAAGATTTTTTTATTTTTTTTTTAAGGAGAAAAGACTGAGGAAGAAATTCTGACATACTTTCAACATGTAGATGTATGTTGCAAAGTAAAAGAGGATGTACTATTTTAGTTGTACAGACAGCAAATCTGTGGTTTTCCATTGCTACAAGAAAAGCTATTTAAGCATACAAAAAATTTTTTCCAGTAGCAAGTATATTAGTGGTTTGCCTAAGAAAGATATGGAGTAGCCATTTCAGAATGTCTTTAGGTCCAGTAAACAGATACCTTTATCAAGGATAGTACAACTGATCTTGCTTTTGGGCACTCTATCACATTTTTGGCTGTCTCTCCCATTTGTACCTATGTCAACTCAAACTTCTCCTGCAGACACATTTCTGATGAAAAAGAATATATATGAGACATTGTGGTTTTATGTCTGGGAAGGATCCTCGAGTCATCTGCTCCATCTTTGTGCCCCATCATATCCAACTAGGAGCAAACACTGCCCCAGAGTTAAAAGGAAGGGAAAAAAAAAAAAAAAGAGAGAGAAAAAAAAATTGTTTTGTTGTGATTTTTTTTTTTTCTTTATTTTGGGGGCTGTTTGTTTGTTTGACCAGTCAGGTGCCTTGGCCATTCAAACATCCTGCATGCCATGTGGCTTTCCCAAGACCATTCCTAATTCTCTGTTTTGTGTGGGTACTCACTTCATCATCATTGCCTTCACAGGACATCTTCCTTCAACTAGTCTGTTGCGTAGCCACCTTGATGGAGCAAGGTAACTCCAAAGATTAGGACCCCTTTCTTTGCACTGCCCCAACCAGGCCATAAGATAAAGTCAGAAGGGAGCAAAGTAAACAGGGCAGACAGCTGTTGGACAGCTGCACCAAGCTTTCTGACCCCTGTTGCATCTCCATTAAGTTTGTTTGTATAGAGTGTGTTGTATAAAATGGCTAACTGGTGACACTCCGAAGGAGACATTTTTTATTACTCATCTCCTCCCTTAACAAGATTTCCCCTTTATTTATTTAGCTTTCCACTCTCACTTGAGTTTGCAGTAATTTATTGCAGATGCTTTACCATTCTGTAATTTATTAATACTGATTTGCTTTTCTCTCTCTTTTCTATGAATGTTTTTCAAACACATACATTATGGCTGTGTGACTTCTCTTGCTTGCCTCCAAGCAAAGGAGCTAAAGGCTTGCAAGGTGAAAGTGTGCTGGAGGCATCCTATCAGCTACAGTAATGTGAGCAGCTAGGAGCAACAGGCCACCCGTAGCCAAGAAAGGGAAATGGGCAATGAGCTCATCCCAGTCAGCCTGCAAGTGCAGGAAACATCTTATGATCCACAGAAAAGATGCAGAGAGTAGGGAGAGCAGCTGGGATTACAGAGAGATGGATAACTTCTCCTCGGGATCTCTTCTTTGAGAAGAGATGGATTCCTTGTCTTTACAGACAGAGGGAAAATGAAGATTTTCAAAAGATCACCGAGGAGGTATCTAGCTACTGATTCACCTAGAGCAAAAGACAGCAAGGTGCAGAAGTGGCACTGCCCTGTGTGCTTGGCTTCAGACAGAAGGAGAGTGGGTCAGGAAGCTTTTGCCTTGGTTGTGGCATTGGCTCACCTCCTGAGGGGGCGATTCTGTACTGAGTTTCTGCTGGACACCTGTAAGACATCAGTAGCCTAGCAGAAATGATTGGTGTCTATCAACCACTAGTTCTCCATCTCCATAGCTGTGCAGCTGGTGGTTACTGGCAGTCCATGGAGATCAATGGCATATATAGCACCATCTGTGCTTGCTGTCTGCACGGCGTGGATCCGCAATATCCAGCACACCCAAAAGCTTAAGGAAAGAATGTTGTTTCCATGACCCCAGAACACTACAAATATATTCTGGAGCTATTGAATTCATCAAGAGGGCTCAGAATAGCATTTTCCAAGATGTTTTTAACAGTAAGTTATTTGAATGTCGTTCGGTCTGGGTGAAGCAATCCTGCATCTCTTGTGCTGGGTTTCCAGAGGAGATCTCCAAAATGTTGATGCTATCAAGGATGTCTTGGTCAAGGAAGAATTGGAATTCAGCCAGGAGAGGAGACAATATCTTTCCACTTCTTTGTGCTTACTTGTTTCTTCCCACAGTGTGTTAGCCCTTGCAGGAACAGTCCAGCACACTAATTTATCTTCCAAGAGGGGAAAGTCTTTCTAAATGTGCAAAATTCAACCATTAGAGTAGAAGTAACAGGAAGCCACAGGATTATTTCCTTCCTAATCCTCAGAACAATTGGAATAAGTAATGCTGGCAAAAGAGAATACTAAGTCCTGTGCTCTTACTGTAGTCATACACCTTATGGCTGGTCAAGATGAGACTCAAACCTACAAGCACTGTTCTGCACCCATCTCCCCCATACATCTGAGTAGAGAAGCCCTTTAACCTGCTTCCAGGATGTAATACACTTCTGGACATGCATGGCCCCACTTGTCCCAACTGTGATGTGCTGATCAAGATGCTGAAGAGGTCAATGCAAAACAAAAGTGAGAAAGATTCAGAAGAGTGCAAGACCATTGCCTCATTCCCAGGCACTGTGGCCTTTTGCAAAGGAATCACAGAATGTCAGGGACTGGAAGGCACCTTAAAAGGCCATCCAGTCCACCCTGCCCTGCCAGAGCAAGATCACCTATACCAGATCACACAGGAACATGTGCAGGAGGGTTTTGAATATCTCCAGAGAGGGAAACTCCACAACCCGCCCCGGGCAGCCTGTTCCAGTGTTCTGTCACCCTTGTGAAAAAAGTCCTCCTCATATTTACATGAAACTTCCTATGCCTCAACTTCCACCCATTGCCCCTTGTCCTGTCATTGGGCATCAGGAAAATCCCTTTCCCTGACTGCAATGCCAGAGTCAAAACAGAATAGACTATCAGCAACTGGAAAGGATTTTAAGAACATAATGCTTGTATTCCCTTTCTCCTTCTTCTCCCTACAGCTGCTCCACCCAGACACTGGGTAATATAGCTATCACCCCTCCTCCGTGGATCTCCTCCTATATGTTTCTCCATATTTTGACTCTGGACACTTTCTTCTCCCTTGGTTGATCATGTGCTGTGGGATGTGGCCTCCTAATAGCCTGAGTTTTCTTCAGCTGAGTAACCCTACTGTGAAATTTTCACTTGATGGATGTTGTGGTTATAGAGCAAAATGTCTGCGTTTATATCCCACCCTTCCTTGTGCCCTAGTCACATACATTATTTCATATATGCACAAGAAGCAAAGCTTCATTTCTCTTGCCAACAAAGTGTCCACCCTTCCAAGCCACGAGCAGACAGTTTCTCCAGCATGACTTTGTAGGAGACAGTGTCGAGTGCTCTACTGAAGATTGGACAAACAACATCCACAGCCTTTCCCTCATCCAGGTTCACCAAGCAGGACTTGCCTTTCATGAACTCATACTAACTGGGCCCGATCACCTATTTGCCCTGTACATGTTGCACAATGGCACTCAAGATGTTCTTCTCCATGACCTTCCCCAGCACTGAGTTCAGACTGACAGGTCTGTAGTTCCATAGATCTTCCAGCCCTTCTTGTAGATGGGCATAACATTTCACATTTGCCAGTCTCCCGTCAACTGGGACCTCCTCAGTTAGCCAGGACTGCTGGTAAATGCCAGAAAGTGGCCTGGTGAGCACTTCTGCCAGCTATCTCAGTAGCCCTGGGTGTATGCCATCCAGCCCCATAGACCTGTATATGTCTAAGTGGTGCAGGAAGTCACTAAACATATCCTCTTCAATTACAGTGGCTTCATTCTGCTCCCCATTCCTATCTTCCAGCTCAGAGGGCTGTGTATTCAGTGAACAACTGATCCTACTACTAAAGACTGAGGCAAAGAAGGTGTTGAGTACCTCAGCCTTTTCCTCATCCTTGACCCACCATGTTCTCTTATGCAGCCAATAAATGATGGAGGTTCTTAGTCCTCCTTTGCTGCCGATATATTTGTAGAAGCATTTCTTCTTGTCTTTTAATTTCTAGCTGGACTTTGGCCTTTCTAATTTTCTCCTTTCACAGCCTCACAACAACTTTGTAGTCCTGAGTGGCCTGCCCCTTCTTCCAAGGACCATAAACTCTCCTTTTATCCCTGAGCTGCAACCAAATGTCTCTGTATAGTCAGACTGGCTTTCTTCCTCACTGACTCATCTTTCAGCACACGGAGATGGCCTGTTGTTGCTCTTGCTCTTTTAAGACTTCCTTCTTGAAGAATATCCTGTGCCCCTCGGCCCTTCAGGACTGTGGGACCAGTCTCTGAAATATCTCCTGCTTGCTCTGTGAACTGTCTCCTCTGAAGGAAGCCAACACATCAGTTCAAGTCCCTGGACGCCACACAGACAGGTATCCCCCGTGGGAGTGGAGGTGCTCAGCCCCGCTCGGTGCCTGCTGGCGCATCTCCACTGGGTTCGGCAGGACCGCGTGCTTGCACGCTCGCAGTCAGCACAGCCGTGAGGGGCAGCAATGATGGAATAAACAGCAGGAGGGAACAACAGCCATATCTGTTTTGGCTCTTCCACAGAAGCACTAGAAGAGAATCAAGTACATATTCCAAAGCATTTTGCTCCTCTCTGTCCCAGCTCATTTCTTATCTCTACACAGGCAGTTAGCAAGCCTACATTGGCTTAACAGTCCATTAGGATCCAATCTGCTCCAAGCCGCCCACAGTGCAAAAGAAGATTTGAAAGCTCAGATAAAAGTTTCCTGCTAGGAGCTCTGTCCTCCAGATCTGCAGGGTGTGGGGCATGCAGTGTGGGGGGTGTGATGCCACACTTGGGATTGGTCAAATATGGTACACAATGGCACAAACCCCAGGCCAACAGGGAGTGATGCTGATCCTGCCCTGCTAACCAAATTCTGCTCTGTTTGGTTAATTGTGGAAAAAACAACATCATGACTTGCTTATGGAGGTAGTTCCTTGAAAACGATGGCTTGTAACTTGGGTGGCTTAGGGGGAAACATGGTGATGAAAAAGAAGGGTGTTTTTTCTGTAAAGAAATTCAGGGCCTGAAGAAATACAAGTGATTTCATAAAAGAAGCAGAAGATGTTTTGTAAATTGCTGGGATAAATCTGTCTCCACGCTCAGAGGGAAAACAGATAACAGGAAACAGAGAACAAGACAAAATGCAAATGAAGGATCTGGGTAACATCACTGAAGTTGTATGATACCTCTCTTGGACCCACTGCAGGGACCATTCTAATCAATGTGTGACTTTCCGCTGACCTCAGTGGATCAGGTTCTGTTTCCCCCAAAATATGTCCTCTCAGGTAAAGACAAACTGATGCTTGTAGGAGCTCCCACGTATTTGAGAAATGTGAAGCAATGCATAGAGTAAGGGATTTCAGATAACTGAACTGGTCTTCTAATTTTCCAGGCCATGTAATGTTTTGTGTTAGATAGCAGTGCTTTCTTTTAACTGCAGCAAAGTTTCCATACCCAGATAGTAGCTGTGGATAATGGAGTGCTGGACAAGCCAACGCAGGGTCCTGACTTTGCAGGGACAACACTAATCCACATAAAGGAGCAAGCTGGTGTGCCCCAGTTCTTTTTCTCTGAAGAAAGCCAGTGTCATTGTTTGGCCGAAACTCCCCTTGTGAAGTGGGTGGTCGGTGTTGAGGTTTTCAAGTGTTGCTCTACCAGAGTGTTTTGGTAAGCTTGTAATCTTCCCTATGTTCGCTCTGCCTCCCTTCACAAATTCTTTATGAAACTTCTGCAAGCATTTGAAACACTGCTCCAAGTTCCAAAGAAATGCTTAGAGAGAGGTGGACTTCAGCTTTCCTGCAGAGCATGCCTGCACAGATAGACATCACACTAGCATTTTAGTCAGGGAGGGGGCTGAATTCTTTGCAACCATTTCTCTCTTTGCTTTTGGGATGGGTGGGATCAGGGAAATGTCTGCTTACCTGTCCAGATTGTAAGATTAAAAGCTCTATCTTCCAGGAATATACGATCAAATCCCCCATGACACAAAAGACTTACTGGGAGGTAAGGGAAGTAGAAAGGCTTTATAAACTAGACTCCAGTCCCTTCTATGTGAACATAATGGATTAAACTCCAGTTTTCTTACAAGTGTCAGCCTGGCCTGATTGTACTTGGCCTAATGTTTCCCCTTCTGAGAGTCATCCTGTGTCAGGCAAACAGTTGCACTTTGGGGAAGAATAATTTCAACAGATATACAATCCACCATAATCACTCACCTATACAGCACCATAAATGTATGTAACAAACTGTAATAGTAGGCCCTTACCTAAGGGGGTTTTGTTGTCACAGCCAGGGTAAGATAAAAAGCATGGACAAGAGGAAACATGTATGTTGAGGTGTGGCTGTGAAGAGCTTTTTGCATTATAAAATGAGTAAGCATTATTTATGATATGAGCAGGATGCAGTTTAAATAGTTACAATCAGATCCTCTGAAGTACTTGGTCTACCTTTGAAGATTTGGGTCTTTATGTTTATTCAGGGTGAAACATATCCAGTAGAGCAAGCTATTGAGGTGGTTTGGTTTGGTTTAAATGGTCTTTTCAGCATCATTTTAGGTGGGGAAAATAAAATTCCAAAGACCTGGCTTTTATAAGATACCAGAGTTACCATCTGAACTGGCACAAATAGCAGACTGAAGCTACCTGGGTGCTGAACCTTAATTAGAGGTGAATAAATCAGCCTTACCTGAAAAGTTGAGGAAATGGGGTATTCGGTTTTTGGTTTTGTTCTTGGTGACTGAAAGCCAGTAACAGTACAAGTAATGAGAAGACAAGAAGGGACATTAAAACAACACAGAAGGAGTCATATTATAATGGGACTAACAATAACAAAAGCACATTAACAAAATACTTATTTTTTAAAAATATTTCTGACAGCCTTCACATGATGGACCCATGTATCTATTTCACCTACACAGGTAGTGTTCTCACACCACCATCTGCTTCTGACTGTCACCATGATGGATGGACATCGAGTCTACTGTATTGCTAATCCCCCAGAGCCCTTGCCCAATCTGATATTGATAATGTTGCAAGGCTAATCACTTAATAATAGGACTCCCTACAAACCAGACACCTATACCACACTCTGTGGGAGGGGAAGATGCTTTGCATACATCATCCTGTCAGCTGAGTTTATTATTCTTGCATTCAAGATAAACTACAGCAGCCAAATGCTGGCCTGTATAAATTCCAGCCTCAGGAGTCCAGCAGGCACTGAGCTCCTCATTAAACACACACACACACATGCATAAATCCAACCTGGTAAATAATACGACATCTTCCTATTCCCAGCAGATCCTTCAAAAGCTGTTTTCTTTGTTACCTGGGGTGGTCCTCAGACCAGCTGTATAAACGAGGGATAAGGAGTGAGCACATGGGCTACACAGAGACAACAGGCAGGAGAGACTTCTGGCCACATGCAGGCCTCTCTGCTTTGTGCAAATAAAGCTTTGTTGTATGGCATTTAAACAGACACAGACAAACAAGCTCTGGGCTTCAGAGTCTTTATCTCTTTTGTTTACCTCTCCCCAGGATTCACCACTATATCTGTTAGGCAAAGAACATAGGCATCTAAGAGGCACAGAAAGGATATAAAACCTTCAGAGCTCAAGCCAAAGTCTTCTTAATGGGTTTGCTGAAGAAAATAATTCCTTCCTGCAAAACATCTGTATTGGTCTCTATTGGGATGCTGAGCTGGCAGAACCGTAGCTCTGGCTAGGAGGGTTCACTCCCACATTTTTTGCAGCGAGGATCCTAGGAAGTGAACACAAGTAAATCCTTTCAGTCCTCTCTTTGAGGGACTCTGGTTAGGCTGTGCAAATATGGTTGCTGAGTTGGCATTGTGACTAGTCATCAGACTCCCGAGAAATGGACAAGAAAGAAACTTCCTCAAAAGTTTCTTGTTATTGGAGAAAATAACAAACAAGAAAAATTCAGCAGGATAACAGCAGCTTCAGCAACATGTCCATAGCCAGAACTTGAATCAGAAGTGACATCCTCTGATAGAGACCGAGGTGGGTTCTGGGGTTGTATTCACAGCAGGTGCAAATCCATGGTCCTGGAAGAGTTCACTGCCCAAAGGGTTTAATGGCAACATCTATTTCTGTTACAGGAAACTGCTTTAGACCAGCACATAGATGGCATGTGAAGGTACAGTAGGCCCTGGTATCACTTACAGAGAACAAAATATTTTCAGGTCACTAGTATTCCTGAATCTTATCTAGCCCTGAATAAGATGACTTTTGACAATGCAGCCTCCCCCAAGACTCTTTAGGATGTCAGGTAGTGATGGGACTAGGGGAAATGGAACAAAGCTAGAAATGGATAGATTCAGACTGGATGTTAGGAAGAAGTTCTTCACTGTGAGAGTGGTGAGACCCTGGAACACGTGCCCAGGAAGGCAGTGGAAGCTTCATCAGTGGATGTGTTTAAGGCCAAGCTAGATGAGGCTCTAGACAGCCTGATCTAGTGTGAGGTGTCCCTGCCCATGGCAGGGGGGTTGGAACTAGATGGTGCCTTCCAACCCTTTCTGATTCTATTATTCTTGGAGCTTGGAGCTCTCAGAAAGGAAAATTCTCTACAGCTACTGAAATAGAGTTCTACTTCTTGTCTCTTTAACACAGTGACCGTAATCAAAATATCTTGGTGAAAGGGACTGACTCACCTGAAGTAAAGTGAAACTGAAACTGTAAAGCTCCCCCAGTTAAAGTGAGAGTAGCATGGAGATGACGTGCCAAACTTTTGAGCGCTTGAGACTTGAGGGAAAGAGGTGTGTCCCCTTACAAAAAAAAACCACAACAAACAACCAGAACAACAAAATCCACAAACAAAACAAAACAAAAATACTTAACACAAACAAACAAGTGAAAAACCCCCCAAAAAATGAAAACAAAACAAAACAAAATTCAAGACATCCGAGCAAGCTGAAGGAAGAAGAGCATAAAAACTTCTTACATTCCCTTAGATCAATCCTTTCTCTACATTCCTCATTCCCCCACCCTGCCTTTTTCACCACAAGGGACCACTTTTTATTTCTCATCGGCTGAGATTTGGCCCAATGAACCAATAGAAAGTAAAACACAGGGGTTTATGCATTGCCATCATCTTCACCCAAGTTCTTTTCTGCAGCCCTAGAAATAATCTTGAAGGGAAATGAAACTCCTTCCAGAGTGCAGTGACAGGAGGGAAATGAAGCAATGTCACCGCTAAGGGCTGACCTCAGAAACTGCTTTGTAGCTTTGCACATCTGGCACTTTGCTGCCGGACAGAGAATAGAGCCATGGAGAATGGCTCCTTAACCAAATCCTAGATGGGCTGGAAAGTCAAGATAATGCTAGTTCAATTATCCACGACAACCTATCAAATCAGATCCCAAGCCCCACAGCATGTTCAAGTCTGTGCCATTTTGTAATGCCACTTTCGGCAACGCATCAGGTGAATGGTAGGTTCCACACAGTGTCTCATTCTAACTTCCTAGCTACGGGTGTCATGGGCATGTTGCCTGCCTCGAGTTTTTCAGCTGCATGTTGACCCTACCATTTTTGCTTCTGAAATTAGTATTTTTATTTTTTACCTCCCTATATTAGCAGCTGCATGACTTGATCTCCTGGTGCTCAAAACTAACCTCTCCTATCTACACAGACTTTCTATACTCCCAGGAAAAGGCAAGGACACCTTTCACAACTTTGTCCTCAGCATCTTGTCCGTGCATAAAAATGTGTGGTCCCATGCTGAAAAGGCTGTGTACATGGCTGTGACATACTCCCAAGAAAATAGTAATAGTCCCCTACCTCTGATTTTGCAATACCAGGTGTATGCAGCTGGTTGCCTCTCTCTTCAGTTCCTGATTGCTCAGCAAGTAAATAATTTCTTGAACTTCTGTGCAAGGACTGCAAAGGAAGTCATCCATGTTTGTGAGACCCTGTTAGCTCATCTCAGTCCAAGTGCCTTGATGATATCTTTTATAAGCAGAGGTGCAATTCTTCTTTCCCTTTGCTGTGTACACACACTCCAACAGTATGAGCTGGATTCCATTATCGTGCTGAATTTTTTATCGGGAATCACAAACTGAGTGAGTAATTATGTGACTGGCATTTTAAGCATCCCCTGCTGAGATTTCATGATTGAGAAAACCAGCAACAGAGAGGAGGAGCTACAGTAAGTTTTACTTTTTGGCCTTCATGTTAATGCTTCTCCGTAGTTTTCAGCTTCCCTGTTTCCACTGGGGGCTATTGCTTACTTGGGCCAGGCACACCTCAGATATATCCTGGAATGAATTCAGTCCAACCATCCTGAGGGCCATCTTCCTGGCATCAAGCTGGGCAGGGTCTAGGAGCATGGGAATGAACCAGACATGACTTCAGACTGGTTGGTTGGTTTTGACCCATTGCACAGAGGCTGGAAGCAGCATAAAACGTGGATCTAGAAGGAAAAGAGTTTTGCAGTGGTACGCTCAGTTTCTCAGGGACTTACCCAGCTGTGGCAGCAGCTGTGAAATGTATTCATCAAAGAGTAATGAAGTTTTCCTGTCTGGACTTTGACGTTTGGTGAAAGGCAAGACCTGACTCCAGAAAGATGTTTTCCCTATCTCTGCAGAGCCCCTGGTTATGGCAAAGAGCGGCCATCTTTGCTGTTACACCATCTGAATATCTTGGCAGTGTTCAAAGCACTGTAGTCACTCCACTCCCCCGCTCTTGCCTCCATAGGTTGGTGGCGTGTTCTCCACTTATTACCCACCACACATCCACATGCCCTTTCCAGAGTGGTATTTCTTGGCTTTGACTCTCAGTGAGTCACTGCCCCAGGGAGTCTGTGGTTTGTTGCCAAACCTCAGAAGCTCTAAGATCTGCTCTCTATGGGATCAAGATGCAGGGAGCAGGAAAAGACCGCCTACCTTCTTCACTATGCGCAGCGCTTCCTTCAGGTAGGACACCCCACCTATCAGCCCACCCACGAGACCCAAGCAATTCTGTGGTCCACCCACTCCAAACATCAGGAACTTTAAGTGCTTTCCCACCTCTACGAGCAAAGCCTTCTTGCCTGACATCTCATGTGCAAGGAGAAGGCTTCGGGCAGCAAACATCAGGGCAAATTTGTTTTGCTCCTTTAGCATTGTCCCAGACATGATGGGAACCACATCTGCTGAATGTGTGGGCTTAGTTGTTCATTTGAGGAAGTGATTTTTTTTTTTTAAATTATTCTATCCTATCTAATTTAATTTAATTTTTAATTTATTTGACCACAGTTCTTTTTAAAAAATGTTTTTTAAAATAGCTTATCCTTAGGAGTAATAAATACGTGATAACAGTTTCAGAAGACTTCAGCCTGGGGTCTCTGCGCTTTCTAATAGGTGCTTTCTATAACCTTTACATATTCAGCCTACTAGGTATAACCTAATACTGTTAAATGCACAATGAATTCACAACATGTCTTCAAAATGACATTGATCTTTCTTTGTATCTTAATATTAAACTCTACTTCTCTATCTCTTTTCCAAGGTGAGTCAGTCAGTAAATAATGGATCGCCGAAGGCATAAAGTACACTTTCCAGAGCATTTAAAAATTACTATAAATCATATTACAGCAGGAGAGAAGCATCTGCAGCTGTAATGTACCAGCTTCCAGTCAAAACTCCACAACATTGGGGAGGAGACACTCAGTTGTTTAGGTATGCTAAAGCTTCTGCTCACAGGGTGAAGTGTGGCAGTGCTTTGTGCTGAACTTGACCCCTCTCAACCAGTTCACTCACTTGCTTGACATTTGTTTGCTTATTTTTCAAATCTCCACGATGGAACAAGGTTCATGCAACTATGGTGCCCAGCAGCCCCACATCCTCCTGGCTTCTGAAACCATCAGCAAAGGAACAGGAACTTCCAGAGATCTTGAATTTCTACCTCCTTTGCAAAAATTGGCATCTATTTAACAGAGCGAGCATAAAAGTTCTTATCTTTCTTAAAGGTTCTGGGAGGAGATTGGAAATACTTTAAAATATCAAAATGACAGCAATGGACAGAGCTGTGGGAGGGAGACACTGATAAACCCTGCTGCTCACATAATTGCATGGCCTTGGTTTTATCACTTTCAACATCTTTCTTCAAGTGGCAGAGCTGTGTGGTATCATCCTTTTGGGAGCTGGCACCCACTTCAAAACACTGAAGGTGGAAAAGCTGCCAAAAGGCCATCAGTCCTAAACCGACGCAGAGGACACCTGTCTATGGTTTCTGACTTCATCACAGGCTCCTTGTATCACCTCAGCACAGAGACATTTCTCTTCTTGCCTCTACTCCTCAGCAATCAGATGCAAGATTCATAGATTCATAGATTTATAGAATGGTTTAGGCTGGTAAGGACCTTACAGATCATCCGCTTCCAAGCCCCCTGCCATGG
>VWYK01059619.1:12414-23250 GCA_013399775.1 Semnornis frantzii | reverse complement strand
CCTTCCAACCTTACCATTCTATGATTCTATAATTCTTTGAGGGTAATTTCTAAATCTGATTCAAAGACTTACTGGGGCGATATCCCAGTATCTAAGTCCTTCAAACTTCTGAACAACACCAGACTGACATTTGTGGCTTAGGCCCATCTCTGCTCTGGACATTAGGAAGCTCTTTCCATCCCACCACCATGATTTTTAATTTTAAAAGCAGTTTTCCTGGCAGGCTACTCTGCTCTCAGCCCATTACCTAAACTATTGACATATGATGACCAGCAGAGGACATTTTCATAGAATCATAGAATGGTAAGGTTGGAAGGGACCTCAAAGATCATCTAGTTCCAAGCCCTGCCATAGGCAGAGACATCTCCCACTAGTACAGGTCACTCAAGGGCTCCTCCAACCTGGCCTTGAACACCTCCAGGGAGGGAGCAGCCACAACCTCCCTGGGCAACCTCTGCCAGTGTCTCACCACCTTCACTGCAAACAACTTCCTCCTAACATCCAGTCTAAATCTCCCCTCTGCCAGTTTAAACCCATTGCCCTTTGTCCTGTCACTGGAAGACCTTGTCAATAGTCCCTCCCCAGCCTTCCTGTAGCCCCCTTCAGATACTGGAAAGCTACTCCTGGAAGCCTTCTCTTCTCCAGGCTGAAGAGCCCCAACTCTTGTAGCCTGAGCTTAATTTTCTCAGTTAAATTCAAACCTTGTTTGAAAATTGCAGTTTTCACATGTTGTTCTTTCTGAAATCTTCCACAGTATGTGCTTTCACATTTGGTTATATAACATTGCATTCCTTTTGCAATAATAAAGCTGAGTGTATTTTGGAATTGTTCACAGGCTGAAGCAGTTTAGCAAATGGGACACATCCAGATGTGAAAACGTTCTGTGGCTTGGCTAGACATGTTACTAAACCTTTGACTCAGACACCCAAATGTTGCTCAGGATGAATTTAGATTTCCTTTCTGAAAGGGACCTAGTGCCTTCCTAGCATGCACAGGGAGAACCAGGGGTTCCTGCTTCTGATGCTGGCCTTTTGCAGTTTAACATAATTTAGCATAAATTAAACCAAATGTTAATTCAGTAAGATGTTTAAACTGCTCATGAGCTTCATTTAGGTACTTAATGTAGTCTGCTAATGGCCTTGATGCAGCGGGGTACATCGTTAAATAGTAATGCCCTATTGAATCTGGTGCCTTCAAGCTTCAGACAAGCAGTGGAGATGACTGGTAATAATAATATGGAAAGAAATCTCTGCTTTATAGTTCTTCATCTATGGGCAATGGCTATAATGCCTCCAAATTCATGGGTGGGTGTGCTGGCTTGGGGCTAATTGGAATATTTTAATGAAAAGAATTAGATTATAGGCTGTGAAAAGAAAATGATAGTGATGTCTACTTCACTCATAGGCTTGTTGAGATGGATAAGAACAAGGACACAAACACAGATAAGAGGGAGAATCTCAGTCTCTCTAGCTGGTGTGCTGGCCTCTCTGCTAACCTAACTAACCACTCTGCTTCTAACGCCCCTGGCTGATCCTCCAAACCCATCTTGCATGTAAGGCGGACCCTGGGGTAAGGTAGAGGGGTGGGAACAAGGTGGAAGGGTGGTTGGGAGCCCCTCCTGGGGACTCTGATTTCTGGGAGGGGGATTGTGTTTCTGTATTACCTTTAGCTTGTATATTTCTGAAACTATTGATGTCCATTTTGTATATCTCTGCTTGCACATTGTGCTAAGCTGTAAATAGAGCTTCAGTCCTTAACTTCCAGCTGGCTGAGTCTAGTCTGGGGGCTTTTATAAAGTGTGGGGGGCAGGTAACTCTCCAACCATCACAGTGGGTATTAAAACATAAACAAGGAAATCTGCCATTCAAACAGAATAAATAAAATATTTTTATAAGAATGTGGAGTTTTTCTGTTTGAAGAAGCTCATGGAGGGATCTGATGTAGGTGAGGCTACTGCTATAAATCATCATTTCTGGTGGAGATGGCCAACCAGTGTGTTGCAACTGAAGATTTTGCCAAGGGACACCTCTTTCCTATGTGGGTGTTTTCATGACTCTGTAGAACAAAAGGCAACTCAGGCCAAAGCTGTGGTCTGCATCTCCAAACAGACATTTGAGAGTATTTACATAGCTCTGCCAAGAGTGTGACATCATTGATATGAGTCTTGGCACAGAGGATCTTTTGCCCAGATACCATCCATTGTCTCCTTCTGCATTATCATGTGTTGCCATCCCTGCTGGAGCTACATGACCTGCACACTCAATTGCTATAGCACACTGCTTCATCCTGTCTCTCTACAAATTGAGGCTTATGTGACCTCACAGGATAGATCCCACATGACTATATCTATATATACATACATACACATACAAAATCTACTGTATTGTCTCTGCAGAAGTTGAAATTCGATGGCCTTCAAGAATTCCATTACATTCTATGCCTACCACTCATTTCTCTGGTCCTTCAGTATATCAGCCACCTGGTACTTGATTTATCTACAGCCTGATGAAGTTAGAGGACTAAAAGGTCTCCACTAGGATCAAATGATCTGCTTCAGTTGCCTTATTCCAATTTCATATTCTGATCTGAATCAGTCAGAACTTGAGCCATTTCCATTGGCATGAAACAATGGATTTATGTCAACAGCATGCTGGTCTGGCTTAACATCACCTTGAAATCAAAGCAGTCATTATGTCATCAGCCCACAGAAACACAGTGGTGAGTTCTTCCACAATGGTTATTTAAAATCTGTCTGGTTTGGTTGTTGTTTTTTTTCCCTCAGATGTCTTTGATGGAAAACTCTGGGCCAACTGCCTTTGAATTTGTTATTTTATGTTGTTTGTTGTTCTGCTTCCTGGTTCTTAGTGATATGCCATCATTATCCAAATACTTTCTAGCCACAGGAATTACTGCAGCAACTACAAATTCTCTTTTTCATATTTCTCCCTTTTCCTCATCACTTCTAAATCTTTATTTCTTTGTAGATGCCAGAAGTCACAAAGTGTTTTCATCCTTTCCCTGCTTATAGGCACAATACAGTGATTTACCTTGCAACCAATGACTTTAGATTTATTAACTCACAGCATTTATTGCTTTATTAATCCATGTGAGTCTTATTTATCCATTCAAAGGGTTCATTCTAGCACAACTCAGTTTATTTTAGTGGTGAGATTCTAATTTGTTGAGCTTTTGCTTGCTTTATCAGAGTTCCTGTTTGAAAACCACACTTATCTCCAAACTCCCTTCGTTCACAGCTGTGACATATCTGGTGGGAAATAATAGACAACTTCAAATTGCATGCCAAATCTGCTTTATTTGCACATGTGCCATCCACATAGAATGGTCACCTGTCCTTGCCAGCAGGAAAAGAGAGAGATGTTAACCCCTGCACTTAGCTTGGCAATGACAAAAGCTTTCTTCTCAAGGAAAAAAAAAAAAACTGTGGATGTTTCATGCACTAATATGGTATTTTGTAGCCCTAGTACTTTAGAGCCAGAGGAAATGTACATGTCCAAGAGAGTTTTCTGCATCCACAGACAGTATTCTTGGAACTGGGCTTAACTGTAGTCACCAGGGAAATCACTTTGTTGCTTTCCTTATGCTAGCATAGCCAATGTGCAATGCAGTGTGAGCCTCCATTTAGAGCAGAAACTTTTCCATTCTTCCTAAAAGCAACAATTTCATACACAATAGACTGATGGGCAGAACCTACACACAAAAACATAGACTCCTGTTCACTTTGCACTTTATCTCTGGGTAGCCTCACATTCATACAGATATTAATCTACTAGGACTATTCTGGAGACTTCTGTTCTCTTTGCACTTTATCTCTGGGAAACCTCACACTCATACAGATATTAATCTACTAGGACTATTCTGGAGACTTCTGTTCTCTTTGCACTTTATCTCTGGGAAACCTCACACTCATACAGATATTAATCTACTAGGACTATTCTGGAGGCTTCCAGCTCTGCTCCAGATCTGCCTTAAGGCTTGGGAGTCACCTTACTTCTAGGCAACTGTGTCATAGATCTCTATAGCTAAACTAGGCATCTGAAGTGTCTTGTAGCTGGTGAAGAGAAACAAGCATTTGAGGGACCAAGGTCAGAGACCTTTTCATTCAGAGGTGGTCTGTGTTAGATACTCAGCCTGAGTGGAATAGATTTCATCCCAAAATCCACTGAACAGATTTTATATATACAATTAATATATATTAAATCTACAAAGGAAGCTTAGGTGGCTGGCTCAGAAGTAAACATTATAGTGACATCTTAGCCCTACAACTTCTGTCCAAAGTAAAATCTCATCCAGGTTTGGCATCCTCTGTGGCTACGTAGTGGGTTTATACTCTGAAGGAGACATTTGCAACCAAAACCTGTTGATCACTTTCAGAGTCACCATGTGCTGTGCTGTGATCTTGACTGTCAGTCAGCCCCATGTGCTGGGTATCAGTTTTGAATTGGCACCATTTGAGTTAATTTAAATACTGACTACATCACTTGTTTAGGTTCCTCTAGGAGAGAGCCTTTCCCACACATTTCACAGGCGAAAATTCTCTGCAAGCTTTAGGTCTTTTTCATAAGCAAGCTGTAGAAATTGTCTACTATTAAACTACTTAAGAGTATGAAACTCATGGATAACTTCACCCAGAATATGAGTGACTATATGCAGTTAATATGTGCAATCCATATGTTATACTCATAGCCACATCTGTATGATTTTACAAGCTTCCCCTTCTACCTTCAACAAACCTCACCTCTATCTCTTCACCTTCACTGAGCCCGCAGCTTTTCCTGTCTGTTCCCATCATCCATATTGAGAGAGCAGATCCTGATTCTGNTGCAGAGCCCCAACTCTCTCAGCCTGTCCTCAAAGCAGAGCTGCTGCAGCCCTCTGAGCATCTTTGTGGGCTCCTCTGGACTGGCTCCAACACTTCCATGTCCTTCCTGTGCTGGTGGCTCCAGAACTGCACACAGGATTCCAGACATTCGCCATGTTTCCAGAAAAAAATCCAACCCTGCAACCGTGTTCCCATTAAATATTTATCAGCCCTCTCCATTGTTCTCCTCAGATTCCTCCCTGTAGCTCTCCCTGGCCCTGATGCCTAGAAAATACTTGGCAATACATTGCTGTCTTGCTGACTAATGCAGTTGCATCGTTTCCCCACTCTCCAATAGAGGTCTATTGTCTCTGAGTTAGATTTTAAAGATATTTGCACATCTATATGCTGTGCTGAGCAAAATTACCCCCAGGTCACCACAGTACCAGGAATAAATAATAACAATCAGGTAAACCAATTCTGACAAAGGAGGCATATGTAACTTTTCAACAAAAAAATTTCCTGTGGAGATTTCCACTGTCCTCTTTCACAAGCACTGTGCCCCCTTTGTTATAAATTTTTCATTCTGGTTTTGATTCTTTCATGCTTCTGGTTGAAAAACTTCAGCTAGATCCTGAAGTCAGCTCACACTGTCTGCCACAACAAGCTCCCGGCACAGCTGGGAGCTCCTGGCTTGGATAGATTCACTCTCAAATGGGTCAAGAACTGGCTGTAGGGCTGGGCCCAGAGAGTGGTGGTGAATGGTGCCACATCCAGTTGGCAGCTGTCACTAGTGGTGTGCCCCAGGGATCACTGCTGGGTCCAATCCTGTTCAATATTTTTATTGATGATCTGGATCAGGGGATTGAGTCCAGCATCAGTAAGTTTCCAGATTATACCAAGACAGGAGCAGGTGTGGATCTGTTGAGGGTAGGAGGGCTCTGCAGAGGGACCTGGACAGGCTGGATGGGTGGGCAGAGGCAAATGGGATGAGAATCAACAAGGCTAAGTGCAGGGTTTTACACTTTGGCCACAACAACCCCAAGCAGTGCTACAGGCTGGGGACAGAGTGGCTAGAGAGCAGCCAGGTAGAGAGGGACCTGGGGGTGCTGGTAGAGAGCAGCTGAAGATGAGCCAGCAGTGTGCCCAGGTGGGCAGCAGAGCCAATGGCATTGTGGCCTGGATCAGGAACAGTGTGGCTAACAGGAGCAGGGAGGCTATCCTGACCCTGTGCTCAGCACTGCTCAGGTCACACCTTGAGTGCTGTGTCCAGTTCTGGGCCTCTCAATTCAAGAGAGATGTTGAGGTGCTGGAAGGTACCCAGAGAAGGGCAGCAAGGCTGGTGAGGGGCCTGGAGCACAGCCCTGTGAGGAGAGGCTGAGGGAGCTTTGGGTGTGCAGCCTGCAGGAGAGGAGGCTCAGGGCAGACCTCATTGCTCTCTACAACTACTGGAAAGGAGGTTGTAGCCAGGTGGGGGTTGGTCTCTTTTCCCAGGCAAACAGCAACAGAACAAGGACACAGTCTCAAGTTGTGCCAGGGGAGATCTAGGCTGGATGTTAGGAGGAAATTTTTGACAAAGAGAGTGATTGTCATTAGAATGGGCTGCCCAGGGAGGTGGTGGAGTTGCTGTCCCTGGAGGTGTTGAAGCAAAGCCTGGATGGGGCACTTAGTGCCATGGGCTGGTTGCTTGGCTAGGGCTGGGTGCTAGGTTGGACTGGGTGAGCTTGGAGCTCTCTTCCAACTTGGTTGATTCTACGATTCTATGATTCTAATAAAAAGCCAAGCCCCAAAATTAGCCTGGAGAAGAGGAGGTTCAGGGGAGACCTTATCATTGCCTACAACTACCTGAAAGGAGGTTGTGGCCAGGTGGGGTTGGTCTCTTCTCCAAGGCAGTCAGTGACACAATGAGAAGACAGAGTCTCAAGCTGTGCTAAGCCAGGTTTAGGCTGGACATTAGGAAGAAGTTATTCACAGGAAGAGTGATTGGCCATTGGAATGGGCTGCCCATGGAGGTGGTAGACTCACTGTCCCTGGAAGTGTTTAAAGGGAGAGTGGCTGTGGCACTTGGTGCCATGATTTAGTTGCTTAGATAATGTTGAGTGATAGATTGGACTTGATGATCTTGAAGGTCTTTCCCAATCAGATTGATTCTGTGATAGCACTGCATTTGGTCCCTGTATTGTTACATCAATGATGTAAGGGTTATTTTCTACCAGAGGATGCTACTCAATACATGGAGTCTTGAAATAGGTATTTAAACACCATAAAAGGGATTACTTAGAACAGGATGAAAACCTTCACTGCTTATATGGAGCAGCTAACAAGTGCCATCCTAGCCTGAAACTCACAAAGAATGTGGGCTGTGAGTACAGTCTTATGAGATAAACATCCTAGTTCAAAAAAGTCCTTCTAGACATTTGATTAATATGGAGAAGGCTGAGGGGAGAGCTCATTGCTTTCTACAACTCCCTGAAAGCAGGTTGTACAATCTCTTCTCCCCAGCATCAAGTGATAAAATGAAAGGATGGCCTCAAATTGTGAGGTTTAGATTGGATATTAGGAAACCTTTCCTTAAGGAAAGAGTGGTGAGGCACTAGAACAGACTGCTCAGGGAGGTGGTGGAGTCAGCATCCCTTGGAGGTGTTCAAGAAAGCTGTGTTCATGGCATTTTGGAACATGGTTTAATGGCCCTGGTGGTCTTAGGTTGATGGTTGGACTTCATGATCTTGCAGGTCTTTTCCAATCAAAATAAATTTATGATTCTGTGATTCTATCCTGCCCTAAAACTAGAGCCATTTGAAATCAGGGATGCAGTTTCTTCAGGTCTTTTGTTGTGTGTGGTGTCTTATTTCTCTTGTCCCTCCATTGAAATCTAGGTGAGGAAATAATAGGTGGAAGAATTAAACTACTGTATGGCAGTCATTATGCAAATATACTTGAGAAGTAGGAACTGTGTGTCTACTGAACTTGTTTTTTCCAAATTTGTGAAATCTGAGCACTGTCAGAGGGAAAAAACAGCTATCAGGGAACTAGCTCAGGTGCCTGTCACCATCCAACATCTGTCTGTTCCTGCCCCGGGGCTAAAGTGTCTCTTGGTGCAGCCTGTAGCTGAATGGAGCTGTTCAGAAATGGATGTAGGTGGCTATAGGGATTTCATCAGCAATAGAAATCCTTACAGTGCAATCAGCCAGTATTCCATCTGAACCCTGCCAAGCCTTTTGTAGGCACCTCAACAGCTTTGCCTTGCCTTGTCTGCCCTGTTCCTCTGTTTTCTGCTCTTTGCTAAACATGCCTTACGTTTTGGGAAAAGCTGTGGATCTGGCATGATGCCTGAAAGCTTCTGCAGATGGGCAAAAATGTTTTATTCTGATAAAGAAAGGGCTCCAGATGCAAGAATATCAGTTCTCAAGAAAAAAGGAGAGTACCTGGTAGAATGGAAATAACCCTCCCTTTCTCAAGGACAATAGATGTGCTTAATAGTTTTTCTAACTCCCTTTTGTGCTCAGCAGCAGCTTGTGCTCTACTCATTACTTTGTCTGTGGAGGAGGATCTAATCTTCTTGGTGTTTTATCATCCACACAGGCAACTTTTAGGAGAGGCAGTGAACTTCTCTGATGTTAGTCATTTGACTGCAGTGATTGCTGCTGCTTGAAATCTGTTGATCTTGACATTCAGATGACATCTGCACATGACTTTCTCTATTACAGTTCCAGGCACTGTCACTTTCCTTCTCTTCACCAGCATCTTGGTCTGATGAAGTGTCTGTGCAGCACTGTGACATTAGTCACCTTAATGTAACACAGCCTTGTTCTAGAAAGCAAATCTTCAATTTACAGTTGAAAATTTCCAACTTTAGTTAGTAGGATTCACTCAGCAGGGGCTTCTTCACATCAGGAATAGATGTAATCTGAGAGTACAAAAATTGCCCCGTCCTAAAGTAAATGTCTAAAAGAGGGCAGATGAATGGTGCTGCCTCCTCCACTGACTGCACATGAGCCCCAAGGTGATTAGCTGAGACAGACTACCTATGCTATGGACATGGGGCACTGGGAAAATGCATCCCATCTAAAATGCCTGAAAATACTTGAGAATACTCCAGCAGAGACTGTATGCTGACAGTTGCTATGAGACAGCTACCTCTTTGTACTTCCAACGAATACAGTTTGTTCCTATAACTCAAGCAGCCTAAGCAGTCAAGAAGATGGGTCAGGATTCATGATGGTTCTACATGTGCTAGATCTGCTTCTTTCTTTATCCCTAAAAACCTAAGGAGTAACAGTTGTTCAACTGTACTGTGTGCAGTTTTGGAGTCCCCAGCATAGGAAGGACATGGAACTGTTGGAGTGGGTCCAGAGGAGGCCACGAAGATGCTCAGAGGGCTGCAGCAGCTCTGCTATGAGGACAGGCTACAACAGTTGGGGCTCTGCAGCCTGGAGAAGAGAAGGCTTCCAGAAGACCTTAGAGTAGCCTTCCAGTATCTGAAGGGGGCTATAGGAAGGCTGGGGAGGGACTATTGACAAGGTCTTGTAATGACAGGACAAGGGGCAATGGGTTTAAGCTGGCAGGGGGGAGATTGAAAGTGGATGTTAGGAGGAAGTTGTTTGCAGTGAGGGTGGTGAGACACTGGCACAGGTTGCCCAGGGAGGTTGTGGCTGCTCCCTCCCTGGAGAAGTTCAAGGCCGGGTTGGAGGAGGCCTTGAGTGACCTGTACTAGTGGGAGGTGTCCCTGCCTATGGCAGGGGTTTGGAACTGGATGATCCTTGAGGTCCCTTCCAACCTTACCATTCTATGATTCTATATATGTTAGGATCACATCTTTATTTATATAATCAGATGCTATTGTGTCCCACAGAAAGACTTCATAGGAGGAAGAAATTAGGACAACCTTCCATATGGCATCTGCTTAGCATTACAACCTATATGCATGAGGTTTAGCATAGGATATATAGAAGCATAGAATGGTAACATTGGAAGGGACCTCAAAGATCATCTAGTTCACTTGTGAATCCTGTTCATGGTGAAGTCAGGGAGCGAGGGGAGTGGTAAATCATAAGAAGACAGTGCAGAGAAATGAGGTTATTTTTCATCATCCATTTTCCTCACAAAGCATGCTGGGAAATGGGTGAGAATGGGAGAGAAAATGACCTTATTAGCAAAGAGTAAGAAAGGAAGTTACAGGAGTTTAAAATAAATGGTAGCATGACTCAAAGTGAATCCACTCAAAGTGGATACTTATCGTAGATATTTGAAAGAGGCTGATTCAATGAGATGCCAATAAAACTATACACTATGCCTGCAGATGCTCATCCACTGTTGAAAGGACAGGGAAATTTATGTTTATTTTGTGTCTGGAAATTCCAATATTGCCCTTTGAAAAGGAGCACCAGCAATATGTACTTCATTTAAGCTTTCATTGCTTTCTTAGGTGTAAAACAAAGGTACTGTCAGGCCTATGATAGCTCTAGGAGCTCATCCTGGTTGGACTTAGATCAAGCTCCTCTATCTCACAAGCTCCTCCTGATTATTTATCTGTATTGTGCAGATGAGCATGATGTAGAGAATCCTTTAGTAACTGCTGGTCCACATTTCAAATCTGTACAGCACAGATAATCTTATCTACTGTCATCACCTCATTGCTATCTACAGCTACCTGAAAGGACGTTATAGAGAGGTTGGTGCTGGTCTTTGCTCACAGTAGAGAAAGAACAAGAGGGAATGGCCTCAAGCTGCAACTGGGTGGCTCTAGGCTGGACAGTAAGAAAAAAAAATCACATAAAGAGTGGTCAGGCATTGGAAGGAGCTGCCATGGGAGGTGGTTGAGTCACGAACCCTGGATTGTTTAATCCTGTGTTTAAAATCACATTTGGATGTGACTGGGGATATGGTTTAGGGTGAACCTTGTAGAGTAGAATCATAAAATCATAGAATGCTAAGGTTGGAAGGGACTTCAAGTATCATCTAGTTCCAGCCCCCTGCCATAGGCAGGGACGCCTCCCACTAGTACAGGTCACTCAAGG
>VWYK01059619.1:0-12155 GCA_013399775.1 Semnornis frantzii | reverse complement strand
TGCTCTTGCTGCAGCCCAGCACTCAGTTGCTGTCTGGGCTGCACTCACACTGAAGCCTCATCTTGAGCTTTTCATCACCCCACACCCCCAGGGCCTTTTCCTCAGGGCTGCTCTCAGCCATTCCCCACCCAGCCTGCAGTTGTGCTTGGGATTGTGCCCACCCAGGTGCAGGACCTTTCACTTGGCCTTGTTGAATGTCATGAGGTTGGCCTGGGCACAGCTCTGCAGCCTGTCCAGGTCCCTCTGGATGGATCCCTGCCCTCTAGCAAGGGGATTGTGGGCACCAAGCAACTGTGCCACACAGCTTGGTGCCATCTGCAAACTTGCCGAGGCTGCACTGATTCCTCTGTCCGTGTCACTGACAGAGATGTTAAACAGCACTGGTGCCAGAGTAAGAGTTATCATTGGACTTGGTGATCCTGAGGGTCTTTTCCAACCTGAATGTTTCTGTGATTCTGTGATTTTTTGCTGTATCTGACTGTTCCCTGTGAACTGAAAGTCTCTGTGCCAATCAGCAACACAATACAAATTCTGTGTTACCTCTACATCATCCCTGGGTAGAAACAAAAGGAAAAACATTTCAGAGAACTAAAAGTCTCTGAAACTTTTCTGCTGCAGAGTCCTCTAAGTGCTAAGCATAGCAAATTGCTTCCTTTATCTAGCACCTGTCTTCCCTCTCCTTGTATATGTTCCAAGATAGGTATCTGGCAGGTACATACTGGCTGTTGCTCTTGAGTCCTATATAGGCTACTTTCGATTCTCCATACTACATCTCCTGGGATTTCCTCTCTCATCCCCAGCTACATGCATTACTGTTGTAGTACTCCATAGGCCAGAAAGAATCCATAGACAGATGTTTTCTTCCGAGGTCAGCTGCTGATTGAAGAAGTGACCACTTCTGCCTATGCCAGCATGTCTCCCCATTAAGGCTGCTATTCTTCCTTCCCTTTTAAAATAGGATCTCCAGCAGGAATGCCCCCTAACCTATATGAGTGGAGAAACTTCCAGCTTCCCTTAGAAAGTTTGAGTAGTTCATTTTCACAGCCTAGGTGTGCTGGTTTGAGCTAATTGGAATATTTNATAGGATCTCCAGCAGGAATGCCCCCTAACCTATATGAGTGGAGAAACTTCCAGCTTCCCTTAGAAAGTTTGAGTAGTTCATTTTCACAGCCTAGGTGACTTTGTTAGAAATGGGTTTAGAGGTGGTTGCAAGAACAACTCAGCTGACAGATGTGAGGGGTCAAGAATCCATGGAAGAGAGGTAATTTATTCCAGTGTCACAGGTGAATCTAGAGGAAGGTATTGGGTCACAGACCCAAAGTGCTTACTCTTCAGAAGGAACATGGGCAACTGATGTACACAGCTAGTAGCAAAGCCAATCTTTGGTGCCTGGCATATCAGTTAGGCTGCAATCAAAATGGAATGATAAACTAGAAAAGACAATCAAAATATGACAGATCCTCACATATCTTCTAAAAAGGAAACATCTGTCCCATCACATCACATTACATTGCAGGCTTTGACTTCCACTAACAAGGGAAGAGAAGAATCAGGTGGCATGAGTGAGCCTTGTAGTTCTTTACAAGAAATAACTAAAGCTGTCTGAGAGAAGTAAGACACCATCAGAGGCCAGAGACAGGATAAATCAATACTCACAGCTTGGTGTCCTGCTACAATACTCACAGTTTTGCTGTCATAATATGTTATACAGACCTGGGACTGATGGTGAGAACAGTGTCACCTATTCTTTCATAAATGCCAGAAGCAGTACTGTTCTGGTGAGAAGGATTAGATGAGAGAACGAATGGTCTTTCTACTTGCCGTGATTCTTCCAAAGGAAGAGCATTGTAAACTAGACATCAATAAAGCAATTTCTTCCCAAACTAAACTGCTTACTTAGTACAACTTGTATTATTAACTGTAAAATTGCCATCTATGGGCTGCTCATACTATATTCCTTGTTTGGAGTGGTGTCTGGGGATCATTACTGAGCTGGAAAAGAGTAGGGAGGCAAAACTTGCAGACTAGTCAGTATTATTTAAGGAAGAAGAGGTCGGGAGACAGAGCAAAGAGTTTCTGAAGGGATATTCTGGAATAATGTGCTCAGCGTGGCCACTGTGTCTAATAAATTAATATAGCTGAAATAAAAAGGTTGAGAGATGGGAAGTAAAAATGACGTTAAGAATGGAAAACCAGGGGTATTGAAGGAAAAATGCTGAAACTTAATTTTAGAAACAGGACAAGGAGGAGAGACTGTGGTGGAATGCACGAAATGAACTCTTAAAAGAGGCACACTGGGACTCTTCCATTCATGTTTTCTTTCACAACAAGCCGTTCACTGAAACAGAATAGTGGTGAGCATGAAAGAAAGGAGGGAAATAGTATTTTAAACACTGTACAACCTCCGCTGGCTTATGAGTTATTAGGGTGAGAGATTAGCTGGGCTGAAAAAGTATTTTCTGAATTTTTCATGAGTATTTTAATTAAAAAAAATGTGAACATCTTCCATTTAAAGGAATAGAGATAAAAGTGTAATATGGAAGACATATCAACTGCAAAATTTCACAGCAAGAAGGAGGAAGTTCTTTACAGTGAGGGTGGTGAGACACTGGCACAGGTTGCCCAGGGAGGTTGTGGCTGCTCCCTCCCTGGAGGTGTTCAAGGCCAGGCTGGAGGAGGCCTTGAGTGACCTGTACTAGTGGGAGGTGTCCCTGCCTATGGCAGGGGGTTGGAACTAGATGATCCTTGAGGTCCCTTCCAACCTTACCATTCTATGATTCTATGATTAAGAATGTAGCCAAAGTTTAAATGACACTGTTAGGGAGAAACCACTAACCACAAGTACTTATGGACCTGGTTTTATAGCATGGCCATTATCAAGGACAGGACACTTAAATAGATGACAATTCAGGTTCAACATTGCAATTCTTATGCAGGCACCAATACTTTAGTGGGCATCCTGATTGAATATTAAGAAAATGTTGGCATCTATCACCTTATTTGGCTTCAAATGTCAACAACGTGAGATAGTGAGATCTGCTTAATCACAGAATCATAGAATAGTAGGGGTTGGAAGGGACCTCTGGAGATCATTTAGTCCAACACACCTGCCGAAGCAGGATCACCTGGGGCAGGTCACACACGAACAGGTCTTGAAAGTCTCCAAAGAAGGAGATTCTACAGCCTGGGCAGCCTGTTCCAGTCTTCCCTCACCCTCACAGTACCGAATTTTTTCATATTGAGGTGGAACTTCCTGTGTTCTAGCTTGCATCCATTGTTCCATGTCCTATCACAGGACACCATTTAGAAGAGACTAGTACCTTCTTCTTGACACTCACCTTTAACATATTTATGAACAATAATAAGATCTCCTCTCAGTCTTCTCTTTTCCTGACTAAATGGCCCCAGGTCTCTCTGCCATTTCTCATAAGAGAGATACAGCAGTCAGAATCAAAGATCAAGTTGGGTGATTCTGTGCTCCACAACCTCCCTGGGCAACCTGTGCCAGTGTCTCACCACCCTCACTGCAAACAACTTCCTCATAACATCCAGTCTAAATCTCCCCTCTGCTAGTTCAAACCCATTGCCCCTTGTCCTGGCATTGCCAGACCTTGTCAATAGTCTCTCCCCAGCCTTCCTGTAGGCCTCCTTCAGATACTGGAAGGCTACTCTAAGGTCTCCTGGAAGCCTTCTCTTCTCCAGGCTGCAGAGCCCCAATTCTCTTCTAGCCTTTCTGTCTTTTCAAACTCAGCACAAATGTCAAACTCTTTGATAGAACAGAGGCATGTAATGACATCTGAGAAGGTGTGGAAATGCTGTGTATATGCATTTAAAGTTGTCCATACCTTTGATTGCTGTGAAATTTTAAAGCCAACTACAATTTGGTTTTAGTTCTGGGCACACTTCTTCAAACCAGAAGCATGGTAGATAACTCTGTTTTGATTGTTTGTGGCAGCTGGCTATATTCCAACAGCTATTTAAAGAATGAAGCTAGGTCAATATGACCCATAATAATTCATGGGATTATATTAGAAAACAGAGATAAGTGAATTATTTTCTTAAAAGCTTTTGAGACTTCTCCTTCTGAGGAAGACATGTCACTTTGGTAAGGAATGTGTTGATTTAAACTGTAACTGTTTAAAATGTAATGGGTTTAAACTGGTAGTGGGAAGATTTAGACTAGATGGTAGGAGGAAGTACTTTCCAGTGAGGGTGGTAAGACACTGGCACAGTTTGCCCAGGGAGGTTGTGGCTGCTCCCTCCCTGGAGGTGTTCAAGGCCAGGTTGGAGGAGGCCTTGAGTAACCTGTACTAGTGGGAGGTGTCCCTGCCTATGGCAGGGGATTGGAACTAGATGATCCTTGAGGTCCCTTCCAACCCTACCATTCTATGATTTTGATTCTATGTATTACTTTACAAATTGCTATGAATCAGAAATGCAGTGAATCTGACATGAACATGCACATGGGGAAGGCAGACAATGATGACTAGCAGCCTGATGGCCAGTGCCTGTTTAGCTGCTGTGGGAAATTGTGTTTGAGCATGAATGTCATTGAGACATCACATTTACTTTAACTGTGAAGAGCCACTTATGTCATCACCACTGTTACAAATGTTAAACCACAGCAAATCAGACTTTCTTTTCTTTTCCAGTATTTAAACATGTTCTACTTGAGCCAAGACTAAAATAATGCTGTTTCGCAGAAGCCTTGTCTGCTCTTCTCAGACCCCACCTGCAGTCCTGTGTGCAGTTCTGGAGCCCCCAGCACAGGAAGGACATGGAACTGTGGGAGCCAGTCCAGAGGAGGCCATGAAGATGCTGAGAGGGCCGCAGCAGCTCTGCTATGAGGACAGGCTACAACAGTTCGGGCTCTGCAGCCTGGAGAAGAGAAGGCTTCCAGGAGACCTTAGAGTAGCCTTCCAGGATCTGAAGGGGGCTACAGGAAGGCTGGGGAGGGACTATTGACAAGATCTTGTAATGACAGGACAAGGGGCAATGGGTTTGAACTGGCAGAGGGGAGATTGAAAGTGGATGTTAGGAGGAAGTTGTTCGCAGCGAGGCTGGTGAGACACTGGCAGAGGTTGCCCAGGGAGGTGGTGGCTGCTCCCTCCCTGGAGGTGTTCAAGTCGAGGTTGGAGGAGGCCTTGAGTGAGCTGTACTAGTGGGAGGTGTCCTTGCCTATGGCAGGGGGTTGGAACTAGATGACCTTTGAGGTCCCTTCCAACCTTACCATTCTATGATTCTATGACTCTATATGCAGCAGCTGAAGATTTAGTCAAGGCTGCTGAGATCTTTCTAAACCTCTGGCTTCCATTTAAGGTCTTAAAGTGGGTATCTTCAGGGACCTTGAAAAAATACTGATCTCCAGTTACCATTGTAGTGTGCAGTTCAAGAGGCAGGCAGGGCTCCTTCAACAGCAATATGAAAACATAGTCCTAGTATCAACTCTTTCAACAGTCTGTATTGTATAAAAAGCTGACTCTCTAAATAAAATGGTCAGCTGTGAGGTGGTTTTACATTTCCTGATGAATTGTGAGAATGGTGCTGAACTGTGGCATTTTGAGGTCAGAAGAACTTAAGGTTGTGACTCATGGTCACAGGCAGATTAAAAATGGCTGTAGGGGCTGACACCTATAATATGAACACAACATCCTCCATTCACACTGACACTGGAACTTGTCCAGAGTTTTGATGAGCCAGTTCTGGGCACCAAAATTGTAGGAAACTAGTTCATGGGGGAAAAAAAAGAAGAAAACTTTTCTGCTGATTTATTGCCTTGGAGTGGTTCATAGGAGCATAAGAGTTGGCACTAGGAACAAAATGGGATTATATAGCTAGGTATTGACCAGGGTTGTGGCAATCAGACTGGCTTAAATTGCCACAGAATTGTGACCAGAGCCGGACAAGCACTGTGGGATGAGGTCCCATGGCTGTGGATGGTGACCCTTTTCTGTGCTCATCTGTTCTAGCTGCCAGTCCTCAGTCCTCTCCTCCCATTAAATGGTGCCATTCCCTGAGATCTGCCAATAGAGCTGCTTGTTCAATCACGGTTAGTCAGGACACTTAATGCTAGAGGAATTAAGCAAACCAAACTATCTGAGACTGAAACTGGGTGGGAGACATCTCTGCCAGCATACAGGGACAGAAGAACAACATGCCAAGAGGTTTGATGGGCTGGGTACAGGGGGTGCTTGCAGGAAGTACTCCTGTGGTCGTAGCTGTTTACTGCCTGCATGCTGCTTTCTGTCCCCGAAGAGCCTGCATGTTTGATGTTTAAAACATAAATAAATAAATCCCCCAGAAACAAACAACTAGGTGGCTTGATAACAAAAGTTCTTCTTACAGGGAAGAAATACCAGGTCTCTTTGTTTTAGTGGAGAGAAACATAGCAAGAAGAGACAGTCAGAGCTGGAGCCAGGCAAATTTCACATGAGACATAAGGCACAACTGTTCATCTGTGAGAGTGATTAACCAGTGGAACAGGCTGCCATGGGAAGCAGTAGATTTTCCATTTCTTCAAGTCTTCAGCACAGGACTGGATGTCTTTGTGGAAAATACTTTCAATAAACATGAGATTTTGGGCTCAGCATTAACTAATTCAGTAAAATTCTGTCGTGCTTATTAAACAGGAGATCAAGCTGGATGATATAATATGCCTTCTATTCTTAAAAATCCATGAAGTGTAAAAGGAAACAGCTAGTGAGCTCCACTCTGGAACTGGTTAGTGGCAATGTTTTGGCTGGAATATTGCAGCTCCTGTTGATGTGGTGTCCAGGACTGCATTCTACTCCTCCTGAACCCTCACAGAATCATAGAATAGTAAGACTTGGAAGGGACCTCTGGAGATCATCTTGTCCAACCCTCCTGCACGTTCACCTCAAGTAGGTTGCACAGGAAAGTGTCCAGGCAGGTTTTGAAAGTCTCTAGAAAAGGAGACTACACAGACTGTTCTGGTTCTCTGTCATCCTCAATGTAAAGAAGTTTCTCCTCAAGCGAAACCTCCAGTGTTCTAGTTTGTACCCACTGCCTCTTGTCCTAGCACTGGCCACCACTGAAAAGGGTCTAGCCCCATCCTCATGAGTTCTTCTTATATGTTTATAAGCATTGATAAGACACTCTCAGGCATATCTTCTCCAGGCTGAAGAGCCTCATAAGTTCTCTCAGCCTCACAAGAGATATTTTCCAGTCCCCTCATCATCTTTGTGGCCCTCCATTGGACTCTCTCCCACAGTTTCCTGTCCCTATTGAACTGAGGAGTGCAGAACTGGACACAATATTCCAGGTGTGGCCTCACTAGGCAGAGCAGAGGTGGGGAAGAACCTCCTTCATCCTGCTGGCCACACTCTTCTTAATGCACTCCAGAGTACCACTGGCCTTTTTCACCACAGGCCCACATTGCTGGCTCATGGTGAACTTGTATAGCAGCACTCCCATGTCCTTCTCTGCAGAACTGCTTTCCTATACTGAAGCTGGGGGTTATTTCTCCCCAGGTGCAGGACTCCACACCTGCCCCTGTTGAACTCCATGAGGTTCACCTCTGCCCAACTCTCCAGCCTGTCTAAGTCTCACTGAATGACAGCACGGCCTTCTGGTGTGTCAGCCACTCCTCCTTATTTTGTACCATCAGCAAACCTAGAGAATTATTTTGGAAAAGACCTTTAAGGTCAGCAAGTCTAACCTTCTACTCAGCACCTCCACAACCACTAGACCATGTCCCAAAGTGCCACATCTACTCATTTGAACACCTCCACCAATGGTGACCCCACCACTTCTCTGGGTAGCCTGTTCCAGTACCTTGCCACTCTTTCAGTAAAGAACTTTTTTCTAACATCCAATCTAGATTTCTCCTGGCACAGTTTGAGGGCATCTCCACTTGTCCTGTAGTTAACTTCTCAAGAAAAGTGCACTCTTGCTGAGAGTACACTCTGTTCCCTCATCCAGGTCATTGAAGAACATGTTGAACAAGACTGGACCCAGTACTGACCCCAGGGGAGCATCACTAGCCTTCTTCTGAGGTCAGTCCATCTCTGTTTGAAGCCCTTTGGGTATGATTACCTGTAGTTCACCATTCTTTGTGTCTTATTCAGATTGTGTCATATAAAACCAGAACTAAAAAATATGGGATAAAGAAGCATGCTTTAGTACCAAGTGAAAGGTAAGATGAACAAAGCAAATGCAGTCAGACACAACAGATGCTACATGTGACTGAAGGCTGAGTAACAGGCTTTTCATGAAGTCTGAAATCTGCAATTTTCTCAGCAAGGCATAAGCTCCCAGAGGCCTAAATAACAGCCTGAAAATAGTAAAGTAGCTCTTAAAATAGTGTTCTCCATCAATAGGGTCCCAAGTCCATTAATGAGGAAATCAGCATTATTATTATTTCCTTTAGTTTAAAAAATGAGTTGCCCATAGCTAGTTAGAAACTAGTGACAGTGATGCTGCTGTCTATAGCTCAGAGAAGTATCTAATAAACTGACAAGTATGCAAATATCTGTATGTTCTTACAAGGGGTTTCTGTGGCTGTCCTTTGATAACAATCCTGAAGGAACTGGGATAAGGGATTCTTTCGCTAGAGTCGGATCTGGATCTCATGATCAGGTTGCCCAGGGAGGTTGTGGCTGCTCCCTCCCTGGAGGTGCTCAAGGCCAGGTTGGAGGAAGCCTTGAGTGACCTGTACTAGTGGGAGGTGTCCCTGCCTATGGCAGGGGGTTGGAACTAGATGATCTTTGAGGTCCTTTCCAACCTTACCATTCTATGATTCTATGATCTGGGTATTAAAAGAAACTTCCTCACTGACATGGTTCTCAAACACTGGAATGAGGCTCCCCAGGGAGGCAGTTGAATCATCATCCCTGGAGTTGTCTCAAAGACACATAGATGTGGTCCTAAGGGACACAGTTTAGCACCAGGCTTGACAGAATTAGATAATCATTGATCACAATGACCTTAAAGGTCTTTTCCAACTGAAACAATTCTATGGTTCTCTGTTTTTCACCAAATACAGTCAAACAACAGACAATACACAGTTAAAAGCTCTAAACATTTCTGGTAACCCCCTGGAGTATCATTTCCATCTCTTCAATGTCTCCTTTAGATGTAGTTAAGATGTTAAGAGCTGATGCATAGCCAGCAGTGTGGGTAATGTATAGCCCAGTGACAAATGAATGTTATCAGGTGGGAGATGTGAAGTGCCTCCTGCTCAGCCTGAGGTTGAGCATACAACTGTGCAGCACCAGCTGGATTCTTGCCTGCCACCATGAAACCATGGGCAGAAATGGTTCATATCTATGCCTTTGGACTCTCTGTGCATTTTAAAGCAGGACTTCAGTTGGAGACTGAACTACGAAAATAAGAAGGCTACTGTTGAAGCATGTCCAGAGAACCACAAAAAGAGATCAGAGGGATGAAACATCTCAATGTCTGAGGGAGTTAGGGCTGTTCAGGCTGTAGAAGGCTTCTGGTAGACCCTGTTGTGGCCTTTCAGTACTTAAAGGAGGTGCATAAGAAAGATGAGGACAATTTTCTCATCAGGGCGTGTTGTAATGGGACAGGGGGTAATGGTTTTAAACTAAAAGAAGTGAAATTTAGGCTAGATATAAGGAATAATGTTTTGACAATGAGGGTGGTGAAAAAGTGACACAGGTGGGCAAGAGAAGTGGTAGATGATTCATCCTTGGAAACATTCAAGGTCAGGTTGGACAGTGCTCTGAGCCACCTGCTCTGTCTGAAGATGTCCCTGTTCACTGCAGAGAGATTGGACTAGATGACCTTTAAAAGTCCACTCCAACCCTAAGCATTCTATGAGCTTATGAATACTACAACACTGTTTTCATCCATGAAAGACCCACACAAACAGCCACACATTGGCCATGGTACCTAGAATGGTCTGAAGGCTCCAGTTTCCACAGTCACTTGTTTTCTGCCAGCCAACTTTATAAACCACTTCCCGGCAACAAGGCAGCATACACACTGTGAAAACATTGACCCTTTAGTTTCTTAAGGATTGTCAGAAATAGGTAGCTACCCTGAGCTCAGATCTTACCTTGGCACTAAAGGAAGCAGGACAATGAGAGTTTCTCCTGATTCTGCTGCTGTGTAATCTGTTAGACTATTTTGTTCTCTACTAATCTCTATTAATTCTGTGCATTCTTCTTGTCTGCCCTGTACCTGGAACATGTCTGTACAGAAGGGAACTCAAGAAGCCATTGACCTCATTTGCTTTATACAGGACTAGTTATGCTTAAAATATTCCTGACTGACACTTCTCCAGACTTAATGTTTTCCACTTCTCCTACCTTAAAGTCCATATATCATCCTGAACAGCAATCTGTTCCTATTTATTCTCTTGTAAACTGAATCTTTTTTACTGCAATTAAAGCCTGTTGCTTCTCGTGCTAGAGAAAATAAATCCTTTCATCTTTTCAATGGCCTTTCATTTCTTTCATGTCTACGATCTTCTCTTCTCAGTTTTCTGTTGTTTACAGTAAGACATTCCAGTTTGTTCCTTTTTTCCATTGCAACTCATGGTGTCAACCCTCTCATCATTCCTGCTAGTTCTTCTCTGGACACTCTTCAGATGAGTCAGATTGTTCTTGAAGCGTGGTGCCTAAACCTGGAAAAATAGATGAGACTTTAGCTGCAGTAGCTGACATTACTCAACATTTATCTGTTATTACAATCCCCTCAACCTGAAACCTAGTCCATCCTTGTGTGTTCTCTGTCCCATTAATGTGCAGTTGAACATTACTGCCTAAATATGGTATCTTGTATTTACTGCCATTAAAAAGCTATTTCAGACCTTTTTAGAAATATGTGAAGAGTTTTTTTTAAAATTCTAATACTATATCCCAGTGTATTTTCAGTCCCTTCCCACATCATTATAATTTCCATGAGAAATGTGCCCATTTTCGATCCCAACAGCTAAATTATTACTGAATAGATTGGAAAAGACTTAATGAGGGAGAGTCCCACTCTGTATTAACAAAGGATGGCAACAAAGAACACTACAACACAATTACAACAGCACTGTACTAGTGTAGCACTCAACACAGATACAGATCAAGTTTAGCATCATCTCCAAACCTTTTAAAGTCTTCAAGTGAAAAAGTGGTGCAAAGCCAATTTGAGGCTATAGTTCAAAGAGTTATTTGTAAAAGCAGCATCAGCTTATGTATTCTGTTTCCCACCTTTCATTTGACACTTCCCTCTTACCTCTGCACACCCTCTTCTGGTCAAAACAACACAACTGTGTAGCCAAGTGGTAAACCAGCTTGAGGAAAAACTGAAACAGCCCAAAGAGAAGAAGCACACCTCAGGGCTCAATGCATGGCCCTGAATCAGTTCACTGTGGAGCTTGGGCTCACACAAGGAAGAGGGCAGGAAAGACTGAGCCCTTGCCGCTACTCACAGAAATGGCCTCTAGGCACCTCTCTGTTCTTATCTTCTCTCTGACAATGGGTGTAGTACTTAAACCTACTCTATTATTTTTGCCTTGGTTAATTTTCAGTCCAATTGGATCATGATCTGGATCACAGCAAATCTAAACAGTCACTAATGTTGGCTCAAGACAGGCATTGGATGTAGGAAAAGACACTCCTGGGAAAAAAAAAAAAAAGTAGTTTCATGACTGCCTTTCATCTAGCTAAAACAATGTTTTGGCCCAGCAAAGTTTCCTTTATTGTGCTTTCCACCAGCTCAGTGTGTGGCTGTGTAACTGATAAAAAGGGCACAGAAAGAACCATCAGCGTGTCCTGGGGCTGTTGCTCCTGTGCCTTGTGTGCCTTAGCCTTCTGTACTTCTAAGGGCCCTCCTCCCACTTGCTTTCTACTCCCAGATCTGTGTCCTCTACTCCAGCTGCCTTGCTAATGTTTCCCAGAGCCTCTGGAGCAGCATCTTCCCTTGTTTTTCTCATGCTGTTATCCTCATGACCTTGCACCTGCAAACCCCTGATAGTCCTCTTGGCAGATTCTCATGGGAAGCAATTCCCACCAGCATGATAATCAACCCTTCTTCCCTGCTTTACTCCTACCCTTGGGTTGTGGCTTTTGGTTTACATTACAGGGGGTACAAAGATTAGGAACCATCTAGCATGAGGCACCTGCAACATAAGCCACAGCAGCCTTTGTATGAGTCCAAATAAACACTGTTATCATTCC
>VWYK01059617.1:0-11259 GCA_013399775.1 Semnornis frantzii | reverse complement strand
ATTCTATGATTCTAAATCCATTGGAGGAAAAGCTAATGTTGGAGGCAATGTAGGTCCTCTGCTGAATGAGGTGTGTGCCTTGGTGACAGAGGGCACAAAGAAGGCAGAGTTACTGAATGCCTTCTTTTTCTCTGTCTATACTGCTGGAGACTGTCCTCAAGAGGCCCTGACACCTAAGACACAAGAGGAAAGCATGACAAAGGAGTCTGCTCTGGTTGATGAGGTCTGAGTTAAGAACCAGTTGAGTAATCTGCACATCCACAAGTCCGTGTCCCAACTGCATGCACTCGTGGATGCCGAGGGAGCTGGCACAGGGCGTTCCCAGACCACTCTCTACCATCTTCAGTAAGTTGTAGCGAACAGGAGAGCTGCCTGGGGACTGGAGGAGGGCAAACATCAGTCTTCAAAAGGGTAAGAAGGAGGAGANTAAGTTGTAGCGAACAGGAGAGCTGCCTGGGGACTGGAGGAGGGCAAACATCAGTCTTCAAAAGGGTAAGAAGGAGGAGACAAATAACTATAGACCTGTCAGCCTCACCTCTGTCCCCTGAAAGGTAATGGAGAAACTTATCCTCAATGTTGTCCTTAGGCATATCAAGGACAAGAGGGTCGTTAGGAGCAGTCGGCATGGTTTTACCCAGAGGCAGTCATGTTTACCAACCTGATAGCCTTTTATGAGGGCATAAACAGGTATATAGATGATGGTAGAGCAGTGGTTATGGTTTATCTCAATTTCAGTAAAGCATTTGAAACTGTCTCCCATAGCATCCTTGTAGCTAAGCTGAGGCAGTGTGGTCTGGGTGATCAGGAGTGAGGTGGATGTGAACTGGTTGAAGGAAAGAAGCCAGACAGTTGTGGTCAATGGGATGGGGTCTAATTGGAGGCCTGTAACTAATGGAGTCCCTCAGGGGTCTGTACTGGGACCAGTTCTGTTCAATATATTCATCAACAACCTGGATGAGGGCACAAAGTGCACTGTCATCAGGTGTGCTGATGACACCAAACTGGGAGGAGTGGCTGCCACACCTGAAGGCTGTGCTGCCATTCAGCCAGACTTGGATAGGCTGGAGGGGTAGACGGGGAGAAATTTAATGAAATTCGACAAGGACAAGTGTAGAGTCTTGGACCTGGGAAAGAACAACCCCAGGGATCAGGATAGGTTGAGGACTGACCTGTTGGAAGGCAGCAAAGGAGAAAAGGCCCTGGGGGTACAGGTGCATGGGAGATTGGCCATGAGCCAGCAACGTGCTCTTGTGGCCAGGAGGGGCAATGTCATTCTGGGGTGTATTAGAAGAGCTGTGGTTAGTAGGTCGAGAGAGGTTCTCCTGCCCCTCTACTCTGCTCTGGTGAGTCACATCTGGAGTACTGTGTCCAGTTCTGGGGCCACCAGTTCAAGAGGGACATAGAACTGCTTGAGAGTCCAGCACAGATCCACAAAGATGCTAAAGGGAACCGAGAGGAGAGCCTGAGGGAACTGGGGCTGCGCTGCTTGGAGTAGAGGAGACTGAGAAGTGACCTCAGCAGTGGTTATAAAGATGTAACAGGTGAGTGTCAGGAGGCTAGAGCAAGGCTCTGATGGGTGATGCCTCTCATGGGTGATGACAGGACAAGGGGCAATGGGTGGAAGTCAAGGCATAGGAAGTTTCATTTAAACATGAGGAGGATTTTTTTTCCCTGTGAGGGTGACAGAACACTGGAACAGGCTGCTGAGGAGGGTTATGGAGTTTCCCTCTCTGGAGATATTCAAAACCCTCCTGGATGTGTTCCTGTGTGATCTGGTATAGGAGATCCTGCTCTGACAGGGGAGTTGGATGAGCTTCGAAGGTCCCTTCCAGCCCCTGACATTCTGTGACTCTGTGATTCTTTCCATAAAGCAGAGAAAAACCATTTCAATATGAAAGCCTCAGAAAGCTACTTCTTCTACATCTGACTGGCACAAGTTGTCACCTGGACTTAAACAAATGCTTCTAGATACAGACTGCTGAAGTTAAAGCTCAAAAGAGAGTTGTGCATAGCTGTGAGACAGAAACAGAGCATTAGGCCTTTCCTTGGAGGCTGAAAGGTTGATAATGCTAGAAATTTCTGATTTAGCCTCAAGCACCTTTCTGGTACTCAGGTGATCAAATATATGGCAACATCATAGAATCATGGAATTGTTTGTGTCGGAAAAAACCTTTATGATCTTCGAGCCTAACCATTACCTTAACTCTGCCAAACCATATCTCTCAGCACCATATCTCTGCATCTCTTAAACACCTCCAGGGAGGGGGATTCAACCACCTCCCTGGGAAGCCTATTCCAGGGTTTGAGAACTCATTCTGTGAAGAATTTATTCATGTGCTTGTGTCAGCTTTTGGTAGCCAAGATGATTTCTCAGTATCAGCCCTGAGAGAGTGGCTGGTGTGGGAGCTTTAGGAAGGGACCAGACTAGTTGTCCCACTAAAGGAGAATGATTAACTAGATATATTTTTGGAATTACCTGTGAAATGCGGTCCTCTGGATACTCGTTGTTCAGTATTTTCTTCTCCCTCTCTAACGAAAACTTGGTTTACATTTGCAAGCATGAAGAAAGAATTTACTAAGCACTCAGATAATTTGTTAGTGACTTTTTTTTTTTTTCATTTGCATCCAATCCTTGCTACTGGCTAGTAAGACCACAAAAAAAGGAGGGCTGAATAACCCTTGGTCTTGTCCATACAGGGGCAGTAAATCTGCAAATCACTCTCCAGAGAAACATAGACTGACATGATAGCCTAACTGTGTGTCTGCATTTAGAGCGCAGGCTGAGCTCTGACAGATAAACTATGTAGAATGAGGAAAGATCCACTAGTATCCACTTCTAGGCTCACAAAAGTGCAGTGACAGCAGTCAATTTACAGCTTCACTAACTTTTGACCAACACATTTGCCACCAAAAACTGCACAGCACAGTCTTAATACTTCAGTTCGTGCAGAGCTATTCCTGATCAGATCTCAGCCTCTTCACGTAGGAAGATTGTGAAAACAGGTTCTAGATGACCCATCTGGGCTCATAGGAGTCACTGGGATAATTGTCACTCAAGAATCTTTGCAACTGGCTGACCATATGCTTCCATCTTTTACCCCCTTGCCTTCCCTAGGAATGAAAGCTTCATAGAGTGATAGGCTGGAAGAGACCTCTACGGTCATCAAGTCCAAGTGACCACCCAGCATCACCATGTCCCACAGCACTATGTCTACGCATTTTTGGGACACCTAAAGGGAAGGATGACTCCACAGCTTTCCTGCATAGCCCATTCCAATGCCTGACCACACTTTCAGTAAAGAAATTTTTCCTAATATCCAATCTAAACCTCCCTTGGTGCAACTTGACTCCATTTTCTCTTGTCCTAATAATTGCAGACCACTGAAATAACTTGCAGCCTTGTACTATTTTTGTTGGCAGAAATTCCATTGCTCATCAAAATCACTGCACATTTTGACTGTTACTCTCAGGATATACTTACTGTTTTCTTTAACGAGCTCATGATGCTCTCAGCTTGCAAAGCTGAGGGAGAACTTTGCCAGGGTCCCCGTGTCTCAGAACAATGAAAAGAAAATACTGCATGCTCGGCTGGAAACCCTATTGACCAAGCAGGACTTTATCTGTAGCTACCATGTTTCAGCATTGTTTTCCAAGCACCTGGGCTAAATGAAGCATTTCGACCTGTATTATGCCTTAAATAAATCGGTACAGTCTAATCTGTTTAAAGAAGGTTTTGTAGGAAACAGCCACAGTCTGAAGCACGGATCGCTTCAGCGCTTTCCAATCAATTTTGGTAACTGTAATTACCATTTCTTTGCATTGATCCTCCTTTGAATGCAGCAGTTAACACACTTACAAGAAAGGTGTCAGTGTCTGTACCACCTGGCTACAAGTCTTGAAGACAGATTCAAGTTGGCTACAAACTGCCAGCTGGGAGTGTTGCTGGGAGGGCTGTCACGGGCCATCTCAGCTAGGCTTGGCCAGAAGTCATGCCAGTACCTACTACAGCATTCAGCTGGCAAGTTCAAAGTTTCTCTGCCAGGCTGCGCTCACAGAATTGCCACTCTCCTCTCCTTCAACAACTGCAGGGAAAAGCAGAGGAGGTCGTACCAGATGGGGGTCAGTCAGCCCTGTGAGGAGAGGCTGAGGGAGCTGGGGGTGTGCAGCCTGGAGAAGAGGAGGTTCAGGGCAGACCTCATTGCTGTCTACAACTACCTGAAGGGAGGTTGTAGCCAGGTGGGGTTGGTCTCTGCTTCCAGGCAACCAACAACAGAACGAGAGGACACAATCTCAAGTTGTGCCAGGGGAGGTCCCGGCCACATGTTAGGAGGAAGTTCTTGACAGAGAGAGTGATTGGCATTGGAATGGGCTGCCCAAGGAGGTGGTGGAGTTGCTGTCCCTGGAGGTTTTGAAGAAAAGCCTGGATGGGGCCCTTAGTGCCATGGTGTAGTTGATTGGCTAGGGCTGGGTGATAGGGTGGACTGGATGAGCTTGGAGGTCTCTTCCAACCTGGCTGATTCTATGATTCTATGATAGAATCACAGCATAATAGGTATTGGAAGGAACCGCTGGAGATCATCTAGTTCAGCCCTGCTGACAGCATCCAGGTGGATTTTTAATTGTTCCAGAGATGGAGACTTCACCACCTCTCTCTGCAGTCTCTTCCAGTGCTCTGGTACTCTCATAATAAAAATGTTTAAACTCCTCACTTTTGGATGAAATAAACTGCAAGAGTAAGAAGGGATACCATTATGAAATGAAATACGAACAGCTGCAAATCCTGAAAAAAAACAGAAAAAAAACCCCATGGAACTCCAGAGACTACTGAAATTTTTCAATAGCTAGTTTATGACTCCCACAGGAAAAAAAAGAGAGCTCTTTGCAATGAAATTCGAGATCAGGCCATTCCTTGCTGCAGGAATCACCGTGAGCAGTTCTCTGGGAAAAAATATTTACAGCTGTGTAGTATTACTATAGTCTGTCATAACAATACAGTTTTCATTCACAAAGATAGGCTTTTATTCATAGGAAATATCTGGTGCCTCAAATAAAACAAACCAGAGCATTAAAGACATCATTTTCATGCTTGCAATGAGGTTAAGTGGCAGAAAACTATCTGTACTCATCTCCTGGCTCTCTTCTTAACAAAGTTATTGAAAGCAGTGGGCTTTTTAGGGTGTTAGGTTATTAGGTTGTTAGGCTGTCAAACAAGTCATTTTGAGTCAAGAATGCAAGATAAACCACCTGGGATCCATAATTCATTCACAGATATTCCAGTCTTACTTCGCAGTTCCTCATGTACACCCAGAAAGATCAGTTTCTTCGTGGGAAGGAATCATGGTGGTGTTAGCAAACACAGCAGCCTGGAGATCTACCTCCAAGAAATCTTGGTGTCAGAGGAGTAAGGAATCTTACAGGACTCCTTTGCGAGCATGTGTGGGGAGAAGTATCAGATTAACATTGGTGCCAGTCATCTGAACAAATTCTTCTGTAGAATCATAGAATTGCTTTCCTTGGAAAAGATCATTAAGACCATCATCTTCAACCATGACCTCACTCTACCAAGGCTGGTGCTAAACCGTGTCCCTCAGCGCCACATCTCTGCATCTCTGAAGCACCTCTGGGGACGGGGATCCAACCACATCCCTGTCTCAGTGTTTGAGAAAACTGTCAGTGAATAAGTTTCTTCTAACATCTAAAGAACAGAATCTCAAATGCATTCTCTAGAGCTAATATTGAAGAAGCACTTCTGATTTGCCTGTAGAGCAGTCTTCTTGCAAATATTCGGGGGAACTAACAAAAAAAAAAAAAAAAAAAAAAAAAAAAACCACAAAACAAAAAAAAAAACCCNAAGATGCTCACAAAAAAAAAACAAAAAAACCCAACAAAACAAAAAAAAAACCCCAAACAGATAGGATTTGAAGAGCAAGAAGATGCGGTCAACAAATACCCACAAACAAACAAACCCCCAACCAACAGAAACCCCTCAAGCACACAAACAAAACACCAGCAACAGCAACAAAAAACACTGAAAAAAAGTTTTGTTTTATAAATGTCTGTCCTGAAAACAGTATCACTTCATTTTACTATGAAAGACAAGTGATTATTTGCTATAGCCAAGAAGACAGGATGACCTCTGGTTTCCTTTATTGTGATAAGGTTTGTTTTCTTTCACTCAGGGTATTTGTTTGGTTGCAAACTTATACAATGTACTGTAATAACTTCTCTGTTTTGCATAATTACATGTCTTGCTTATTTCATTACTAGATGTGCCTTCTCCATGCTGGTTAGTGAAGAATTTGAACAAGTGCAGTAAGTTATTTGGGTATAAGATGCAAGGATCTGGTGTTTTTTTGGCCTGCATTTGGTTGCCATTCAGAAAGCGTATATGCACAGAAGATATCACGGATGGTGCCAGTTGTTGGAGACACAAATGCGAAATTTCTAACCAAAGCTTCGGCCCAATCTATATTTAGGGCTAAAAGCATGTTGATTGTAGCAGCAATTTATACACAGCTATTCTCCTGTATCTATTAAAAAATTGAATATCACCTAATCCACTTGAGCTTTTGATTAAACTTTCAATAGTAGCATCTGAAAGCTTCTTGCTGCATAAGGATGCAAACTTCTAAGGACTGGATATCAGGTAGTGGCAGGACTAGGGGGAATGGAGCAAAGCTGGAAGTGGGGAGATTCAGACTGGATGTGAGAAGGAAGTTCTTCAGCATGAGAGTGGTGAGAGCCTGGAATGGGTTGCCCAGGGAGGTGGTTGAGGCCCCATCCCTGGAGGTGTTTAAGGCCAGGCTGGATGAGGCTCTGGGCAGCCTGATCTAGGGGAGGGTGTCCCTGCCCATGGTAGGGAAGTTGGAACTAGATGTTCTTTGTGGTCCCTTCCAACCCTGACTGATTCTATGATTCTAGGATTCTAGGATTCCATGGTTCTAGGATTCTAGGATTGATTCACTCTTTCTCATTGTCAGGCAGATATCCAGCCACCTGCTGAGAGGTAGGAGCTCAGCATGAGTAGTGGTTGCTTTGGAAAACAAACAATTAAGACTTTTTAGATTCCTTTCTGTTTCTGGCTTCTCTAATATTCTATATTGTCAGCAATATTGAAAATCTCTATGAATTTAGGAAAAAGAGAAGTCGGTACATGACTTTAGCCAAAATGAAGTGGTAAAGAATTGAAAGTTAGTCTGTTTCACTCAGACTGTCAATCCAAATTGTAAATTCCAGCAACGGTGGGGACAACCCTCAATTATTAATCTGTTTTTATAGGCTTATTTTGATGATTTCATGCTTATCCATGGTGTGCCTCAGGGTAAAAAGTAAAACTCCCACCCTGAAAACAAGATTGCTGGAGATATTTTTTCATAGGCACTGAGAGAACTGCATTAAAGTGTTATGATCTAAATACAGTGGGCTGGTTTAGGTTGCACTAGGGTTAGGGGAGGTTCTTGGAAGCAGTAGGATAGACTGGGATCTCCACCCCTAGCTGCAATTATAAAGGCACTCATATCGAAGGAAGGAGAAAGGGAGGAGTTGAATCTCTCCTTTCCTCTGGAGCATCTGGGTGAGGAATGTCAGAAAGCTGTTAAAGCAGTGAATTAACAAGCTGGTAAACAATTAATTGTTCCTTGGGAAGAGAACTTATCTCTTTCTTCTGTCTCCCAGGGAGAAAAATGTGGTTGAAGTTTCTTTTGGCTATTCTACTGCATATAACAGCTGCAAAGGAACCTGAGCCGTAAGAACTATCATATTATTACTTGTAGTATTCATGATAAGGCTTTAAAGACAGCGATAATTAGCACCACTAATTTTGGTTTAAATACTAAATACTGCTGTGACTCATCTTTTCTTTGTGGAGAGTTAAACTAGAATTTGGATGGCAAGTGAATGATTCTCATTTCATTTGAAGCAGACATTCTGCCTACTGCAGAATTTGGGTAGATATTAACATGTGGCTGGAAAAAGGCAATAGCAGTAGTAACAGCAGATACCAAAAGCAGTAACTTCAGCACTTTGCCAAAAGCAGCTGGGTCCAGCTCTCAGACAAAGAGTAAAATCTGGCGACATTGTCAGAGTTGTACGGGGAACCCAGGGCTGAACTAGTTGGGAGCTGCAGGTGAGGGGTGAGGAGCACTGACAAATTGTTCAGTATTTAGACTAAACTAATCAGCAGGTACTGAATAACAGTAATGTTTTCAGTTTATTTTGTCATGTTGAGGCAGTTTCTTCTTTCTCTATGATGTGATCACTTTGATGTTCGTATCTCACAGGCAGTATGTCCTGATGGTTCCTGCAGTCCTTCAAAGTGACTCTCCAGGCCAAGTTTGCCTGCAGTTCCTTAACTTCAATGAGACAGTATCCATCAGAGTCATCCTAGAATATGCTGCTGTTAATACTACTATTTTTGAGAAAACCATGACGGCAAGGAATGGTCTACAGTGCTTCAACTTCACGGTAAATTCCTTCTAATTTATGTCCCGATGGAAAAGAAATGTAAGGAGGGACAAGAATATTAAGAGTAGAGAGCACAGGGATGGAACAAGAAAAAGAGGAAATCAGATTTATTGAAGGAAAAAGGAAGGAGAGGAGAGACATAAAGTAGCAGAGAGGAGGTATTTTTAACAGATGTAAGGAATAAGAAAGGTCCAGGAAAGTTCCTGGAAGGTGGCAAAGTTGGTGGAAGTGAGATTGGAGTCTAGACCATAGTAATTTCCTGGAGTAAATGACTTCAAGAATAACAGGTTGCCCTTGTTTTTCTGCTTCCTCACAGACCGCTCGTGTCCGTTCTGCCCCACTGGCTTTCATTTCCTTCTCTGCCAAGGGCACCACAGTCAACCTAGAAGAACGGCGGTCGGTGATGATCTGGCACACAGAGAGCATTGTCTTTGTGCAGACAGACAAACCCATCTACAAACCAGGACAGAGTGGTGAGTATCTACTTAGTTTATAACAATGTGCCTTAGGGAGCAAGTTCTTCTGACAGAATTTCTCTGCCAAGTGTTTTTCAAACTAAGCTACAGAGACGTTCATAAACCCATTAAAGGCATTTCCTGTGGAGCTCAGAGAGTCCCTTCCTCCCAAATGACGAAAGAGAGGAGCTTTTGCTGTTGCTGTTTTATTACTGGTGGCAAGCTAAGACAGTGAAAAGAGGTGATCAGATCACTCCTGAAAGTGCCTGGCATAAAACAATGCTCCCATTGTCTTCGGTTTGTGATGCTGGTCATCCAGCAAGACCGACAGTGAAATCCATCATTCAGAAATCAATTATAAGCTTTTGAAGACAAAATTACTCTATTGACCTTCAGGATTCTGATAGTTTTGGACTTCATATTTGCATGGAGGAATTTGAAAGCATTGTAGGCGTGGTACTAGGGATGTGGTTTATCACTAGGCTTGGCAGTGTTGTGTTAATGGTTGGACTTAGAGGTTTTTTTCCAACCTAAACAATTCTATGGTTCCATGTTGTGTCGCCCACACTTACACTATTCCCATACCCATACTTCTCATCTGGCCATCGAACAAAGCTCCATGTAAACAAAGAATACATCTACATCCATTCCTTAATTACTAGGCTTTAAGGCTTCTAGAACACTGATTTTCCAGAGGTCACCCAAGTAATATAGCTGTTAGGTGGGATCAGCTCTACTCTAGCTACAGATGAGGTCTATCTATATAGATACACAGCATAAAGGAAAGCTTACCAGTCATAATTTGGTACCACCAAGGTACCCACCAAACACAGCTTGATTTTGTGGGTGGATTTTCAGGTGGGGGGAAGCAGCAGACCAAATGAAATGATGACAGAATGTAATGCACAAATCTCTACAAGATAAGAACAAACTAGGCTAAGAGGAATTACACTGAATTAAGACAAAGTGGCACTTCACCTAGTTCCAGTAATATTTGTAATTCTCCTATGTTCTAAGCAACAAACTTTGCTTTAGCGGTGGCAAAACGACAAGGAACAAAGAGCCACTGGAAGAGTTATGGCTGTCACTTGAGATTGCATGACCTGCACAGCAGCTCTTATTCATTTGGTCGTGGCAACTCCTGTTCATTTGGTCGTGGCAGCTCCTGTTCATTTGGTCATGGTAGCTCTTGTTGATTTGGTCACGCCCTTTCTCTGACATTAAGCAAACTTTCATGAAAGTGTGTGAGAACTCAATGCTGGGGGGACATACCATCAACAAAATCTGTGAGGGATTCTGCTAACTTAAGTTGTATTTTATCACCTACATCCTGTGCAAGGGGGTCTGCTAGAAGACCCAGTGAGACTGGGAATACTGAATGTAGGCCGCCGCACTCAGCCCAATAAACTGGAATTAATGCTGACATGGTTTTCTTTGTCTTTCCAGTGAAGTTTCGTGTTGTTGCACTGGATTTCAATTTTAAACCTGTTGAGGAGACGGTGAGTGACCAGTAGTATTCAAAGTGCTGGGAAATGCCCAAAACCTGTATTCAAAATGCTGGGAAACAATCTTCCCTCAAATATTCAATAAGCAGTTGTTGCAGATGAAAGGAGATATTGCTGGGGGGATTAAATGGCAAAAAGGAGTGTGATTTCTTAAGCATGTGGTATAATCCACTCCTGCATTAGAGGAAGTGTACAAGTCTGTAGCAGCTTGGACTCTGACACAACACTGCTGCTGCTGCTGGAAAAGAGGCTCGGAAACTCCTCCCTTTTGTCACTGCAAACTTTACTTTAGCCCACAGTTCAGTCTTCCGCTATGACTGTTCAGCAATTGTTGCTTACAAACCTGGTAAATCATCCACCTGACACTGCTCATTTTAGAGAGGAGAGGTTGTTAGCGTAAGTCTTTATCTCGTTTCACTCTTCATTGCAAGCTGGCTGTATTTGTGCTCTTAGTACATAAGCCAAGAGATGGAAAAACCTTTACTCTTCTCATATGTTTGTAATGCAGAAGACAGCAGCAATTCTTTTGGTAACACTGTGCTAATAATCACAGTGAGGATATAAGATCAAAGAAGCCCAAGTCATGGTTTACATATGCTTCTATGGCTATACTTAGTTTCTCTGGGATTGCTCTTAATCCAATATGATCAGAAACTTCCTCAGTGTCCTCATTTCACCTCTTCCTTTATGTAATTATCTTCTTTGAGTAAAATTTCTATCAAACTGATTAAAAAAAAAAAAAAAGATCTCTAATTGCTGGTGTTATACTGATTTCTCACAGTCCTGGGGAAAAATAACTTGTGTTTGTTCAGCCACCTCATTTTTTTTTCTTTTCT
>VWYK01059613.1:8375-18663 GCA_013399775.1 Semnornis frantzii | reverse complement strand
TTTCTCTCTTTCTCTCTCTCTCACACTCATTCTCTCGCGCTCCCTCTCGTACTAAATCAAGCGAGTGGGCATAGGCTCTCCTCCAGGAGGACAAACCTTTAAGTGCAGAACAAAATCAGCATGTTCCATCCAAGCCTCCATCATACATTATGCATGCGACAAAGTTTGGCAACAGTGGAGCTGATGTGATGACACAGCTAATCAATAAGAACCCACCGCATGAAACCTTTATAGTGGTTACTTTTTAAGGGCTCAAGTGAAGGAATTGTCTTTGTCAACTTTGGCTTAAAATATCCTTATATAGTTCCGGTACTTTCTCAGGGTCCACTGGTCTAGGTAAAAAATGTGTAAATTTTTGATGCCGTTTAGTCCTAGTCCCTTCTCTTGGAGTCCCATCTTTATTTAATGCAACGTAGTATCGTCTTCCAGTGTCCACGTGTTTATATAGATTTGATGAATATGTGTTATACCAGTTTTCTTCAAACTGCTCTCTGAATACACACTCCTGGGTTAATTTTTCCTATGGAAAGAAAAAAAAAAAAAAAAAAGGAAAAAAAAAAAAGCAGTAAGGATATAGATAGACAAAAAATAAGCTATTTTGAAAAAATTGCTTTTTTTCACAGCTTATAAATACCTAGCTCGAATATCTCCTTGCTCAATTCATAAAATTAAACATAATATCAGTTCTACCTAAGTAAAGCTGCACTGTTGAGTATTTCATTAAGCAGTCACATGGGTGGATATCTCTATGTGAAGCGAAAAAAGTGATTCTCCGAAAGCCTCATTGCCCAAACTGAAACAGCAAAAGCAAAACTGAAAACAGACATTTTAACTTCTGATCATTCCCAAGCAGCTCAAAAGACACTACTGGACTTGTATGACTAATTGCTTCAATCACAACTGCAGGCATTTGTTAAACAGTTTTAAAGAAAAGAAAAGAAAGACTTAAAGACAGAAAATCAGACCTGGTTTGCACGGTTGTAATATAGTTCAGGACCTTAAAATCTTGCTGTCATTTTATTGTTGAAAGAACTTGCTGCACTGCATTACTTTAAAAATATATGATTTTCTACTCTTTATTCAGTTTATTATTTGTGTCACAGAACCACAACCCAACAGATCTTCAAACTGGAGCACAACAAAATCCCACATGCTGAGATAGGGTTAGCTGAGGAAAGTCCTCCAGGCTTACTTTACTAGGATTCTCATCGTGTCCTGTGCTACTGGTAGGATCTATTGAAGACATTACCTATTCATCAGAACCGCCCCCCGCCACAGATTCCCACTCCTTACAGGTCATCCATTTATTCAGGAACACACACACCCTACTTCTTTTAGGTCTAATAGCTGGGGTTTCCTTAAGAAATAGATAACCAGATTAATTTTAAAAAGGACTCACACAAGTGACCAAGAAGACCAGGGGAAAAGTGGTAAACTCTAGCATGAGACAGATGATGGAAAGCTGGGAAAAATAAGCCTGGAGATAGTTTTTTTTCCAGCTGGCATAAAAAATGTAATAATGATAATTTAATATATTTTTTTTTATAGCAAGAGTTCTCACTTGAATAGCACTCACATCAAGGAAACTCAGCTTCTAGCTGAGGATCAATTTCTAATTATTACAAAGCTCCACACAATGCAGAGTTCTATGTGTATGTTTTATATGCACTAAATCTTCAAATGGTCCTTTTAGATAGATACACAGAGAAGGGGAAATGGAGACCAAGGTCCAGATGCAGCAAAGTATTTATGGTACATGATGTGTGCCCAAACACAACACAGATGCCACAGCTCAAGTTCCAGTGCCCCCAAGAAGACACCACCCATGGCTCAGTCCAGGAGCTTCTCAAAACACACCATCACTGAAACTTGTAGCTCATCCTAGGAGTGTAGGTGCCTTCGAGAGCACCTCTGCTGCTCAAGATTCAGCTCACAGCCCTTTCTCAAAGCAGCATGCCTCAACCCAGATGTTTTGCTGCTGTTTTGCATGCTAAGCGTGCTGCTCCCGGAGAAGAGTTCTGAAGCCCACTGAGGTTTGGAACTAGGGTCCTAGTTAGGTCCAAGAAGCCCTATGAACCTTACAGGAGTCACACAGCAACTTTCCCATGTGGCAACAGCAGCCTCTGCATTAAGTGGGGAAAGCAAGCCAGGACCCCTCTATATCTTCACAAACTGTTGTACTGGACTGCAAAGCCAAGGTTCTGCCCAGCATCTAAAGGTTTGGGATCTGGCAGTTTCCTCTTAATTCAACCTGTGCCAATTCCAGTAGGCAAGAACGGCAGCAAGTAAGCAGGTCCTGAGCTCTCCTTTGCTGGGCATTGGGAATTCTATCACCCCTCAGGAAAGCGAAATACCAGACAGGATCAAGTTTCAGAAGCTAAACACTTGAGTATTCACCATGGCAATGGCCATGTCCCTCTGTGGACCCAGGTGCCTGTGGCTTCCATGGTCACAGGAGGACTCTACAGTGGAGAGGATGACAGCAGTTCCATCCTTCACATCCTCTCCTGTGGTGTGACCAGGAGGGAGACCTCCCTCTCTGTGCGTCCAGATAAGCAGACCTTGTGAAAATGTGAGTAGGTATGCAGGCCAGCAGGATATAACAATTCATTTTAGAGGTGTTTCTCACTACAAGATTTTCAATGTATGAAGTATCTCAGACGCTGCAGCACTCCATACTTGTTATAGAGAAAAAACCCAAACAAACACAAATGTATTCACATTAAATCCGTATCTACAGGCCAGATCCTGCACTTCCCTATTGATAACCGCCTCTGTGTCTTCTGACAGCTAGAAACTGCAGCAGCAATTACTACTACTGCAGTAGCTGTAAGTTACACTGCAGTAGCCCCCTTGTACAGCTGCAATGGGCAAACTATTAGAAAAACTATTCATCTGCTATAAAGTTTGTCTTTAAGTACAGCTTTCATTAGAGTTTTATTTTGCATGGGGCTTAAAATCACTTTGTTTCCTTTAAGGCAGAAGCAGATGCTAGAGGGTATTATATTCTGGGTCTGTAAGTCCATGGGGAAAGAGAAAGTAATTGTTTTCTTGCTCTCGGAAGGCAATAGGATCACATGACAAGCACTGCAGAAGCACTCCCTGCTAAAAATAGCAACATTTTAGGAAGATATTTCAGTCCTGTCTTGAATTCATTAATTATTCACTTCATCTGCATTTTTTTTTAGCACCATCATAAATTTCTCTCTTTGCATGCCCTGAAGGAGAGATTTTTAAATAGCCTCTCTTTTTCTGGCAGGTTTGACGGATCATGACAGTGCTGTGGTACACTTAACTAGCAGACCTTGAATAAGGGCCTTTGCATTGTACTGTGCTCTGGATGAGCTCCAATGGATTTCAAGCTTACAAATTCAGTCTTTATTTGACAAGCTTATCCTGGTTTTGCTTTTCACTCTTAAAACACAGCTACATCTTTTTTGCCCTTCATCAAAATTCTCAGATAATTTATGCATAGACAGTAGGCAAATACTTCCACACGAGCTTCACAGAGCTACCAGCATGCAGGTTCAGATATGTATGGATATTCACAGTTACACTTTCAGAGAAAATAAATTATTTCTTTATAAAGTCAAAGTGTTTCTTCATAGGACACCTAAAAATTTGTGTATTTAGAGGCCACTGGAGTAAATCGATTTTGGTGACTTTGGATGATGCCTTGTAAATAATTTGGAGAGCAAAATCCCAGCATATTATTATTTTCATGCTCTGGGAAATCCTTATGATAATGGCTCATCTAGTACCACAAGAAGCAGAAACAACCACCTATTAAGATATTCATATATGCAGAACTATGGAATCACAGAATCATTTAGGTTGGAAAAGACATTTAAGATCTACTGTTAACCTAATACTGCCATGTCCATATACTACCACAACACTACTTAACACTAGCTTACACTCATGTTTTGACCACGCATGCCTTTACTCAAGCCAAAAATGAGAATAACACAGGGGTTAGGTCATCGGCAAGCACCTTCTTGCCTCACCAGCTTAAGATGGGAAAGCCTCATTGAAAACCAATCCTCTCAGTATAGGAAGGAGATGGTGTTTCCCAATTATGAGTGGCTTGCACTTCCCCTTCTGGCTATGACTTTTATAAAGTTCCTGTGTAGTCCTGCAGCTGAAAATAAATATTTAGAATACTGCAAATTTTCCATACTTTCATTCTAGCAGCTGATTTTTCTATCATTTCCCCATTGCTATTATTTCCTTGCACCATACTTACTATCACTAGACATCTTTGTTGAAAGCTGACAGAAATACCAAGCATACCCAGCTGGAACAGCTATGGAAAGCAACCAGCATTCCTGTGAAAGAGAAGGCTGCCTGCCTTCACCAAATAATTTAATTCAGGGGCCAAATAAGGAGGTGACCTCAAAATTATATAAATCAGATCTCGCACCGCATACCACGTTTTCTGTGAGGACTGTAGAGTGTCTTCCTACAAAGTGATTGGTTCTCATTTTACTACATTTCCACACTTACCACTTTTTTAAAAAGCTTTATTTTAAATTGGATCATTCAAGTAATCGACTTGGGCGAAAATGCACATATCACAAGGGCAGAAACCCAAGGCAGATTTAATTCAGAAGTCTGCTAATGCCTGAATAGCGTTAGCAAGCCCAAAATTCCTTTCCCTTCCTACATTCCCCACCATCTAACCTGGGTGAACAATAATTAGGTTTTCCTATTCAGCTGGGTAGATGAATTAAAAGTAAGACTGTAACAATAAAGTACACAATTACAGACATCACAATGAAAGATTTCCCAACTTGTTTTAAAATAGATGTAGCTGTGAAGCAGATAATTAGAAATAAGTGAAAATAGGCAACTGCCCACAGCGTGGATTCACGACTCTAAAGAATAGTAAGACAATTGTGCTGCTTAGTAGATAAAAGTGCAGTACAAGGTCCTATATAAGACACATCAGTATTGGTGTGGTTTTTTTTTTCCTTTTAAATAACATTACAGAGGAACAAATTCCCATTTATTCTGTAGGCTGACAAAACAAAACCTCTTCAGCCCATCAATGCTAAAATCACAACAGCTGCACTTCACATCTAGCAAACGATTCTGTCCTATGCCACATAGCTTTCCCTTTTGCAGACTGCTACACCAATTCAACAGAGATATTTCACAATAAAATGCCTAATCCAGAAGTTCAAATGACAATTAACTGGAAGTATATCTGATGTAGTCAGCAGGTCCTACATACCTGCTGCAAGTTATCACTGTGTTAACCCACTCTGTCTTAATACAATCCTGTTTAAGTACATAGCTCCTGAATAATCATGCAAAATCCTTCATTATGGGTTGTATGACATTAAAAACTGTATCTGTGGTGAACAAAAACAATGACAAAAAAAAAACCCCAACTATTCTCTTGCAAAGCAGTTTTCTTTGCTGTTCTCCCTTCAAACATTTTTTTTCCATACAGCTGGCCCTTCCCATGCTGTAATGTAAACAGCCTCTACAATGTACTATGTTCAGCTAATAATTAACACTCATCTAGAGTTGTCATAAATTAAGGTGTAGTTTAGCATTTTCTGTGATGTTGTCTGATCTCCCATGCTAAGCCTGTTAGCCCCTGGCTCAGTGGACAACCTGCAGCCATAACAATTAGCCAAAACCAGGAAGGACATGGACCTGATGGAGTGGGTCCTGAGGAGGGCCACCCAAATGATCAAAAGGTTGGACCACCTCTGCTATGAGGGCAGGCTGAGGTTGTTCAGTCTGGAGAGGAGGAGGCTCCGAGAGACCTAATAGCAGCATTCTAGTACCTGAAAGGGGCCTAGAGGAAGGATGGAAAGAAGCTGTTTACAAAGGCCTGCAGTGACAGGATGAGGGGCAATGGCTTGAGAAGAGCAGATTTGGATTGGATGTTAGGAACAAATTCTTTGCTATGAGGGTGGTGGAGCACTGGAACAGGTTGCCCAGGGAGGTGGTTGAGGCCTCTTCCCTGGAGACATTCAAGGTGAAGCTGGACAGGGCCCTAGGTGACCTGGCCTAGTGGCAATGTCCCTGCTGACTGTAGGGCAGAGGGGATGGACTAGATGGCCTCTAGAGATCCCTTCCAGCCCGGACCATTCTATGATTCATTCTGTGAAATGCCAGAGTATTGGAGTGGCAACACTTTCCTTCCCAAGTTAGATAACAGTGTCAGGCACATTGAATATCTGACTTCCTGAATACCACCATTTCCTTTGAACAGCAATTGTATTTCAGAACACTGTTCAATTTTACAGAACATCAGGGGAAAAAAGGGGAAAAAGAAAAAAAAGCACAGACAAAAAACCCAACAACAACAACAAAGTCTGTCCAAAGGACTAGCTGGCCCTTTTTTTGTGTTTCTGTCAGTGCTTCTCCACAAGCACTTCAGAAAAAATAGCAAGAAACCCTGCAGGTCCAGAAGAAAGACCAAGAAAATAGCCAGGCACCCAAACTGCCACTTAAATGCATTTCATATTCTGTGGCAGTTTTTTATAAGATGAAGGGAATTAGGCAAGATGTCCTAGCAAAACCACAGTTGGGCAATTGCATTCTCCCTACCTGAGGTCACCTTGTACTTTCACAGAGATGGAGTATTCATCTCAGTTTCTACTCCTAAACTTCTAGTTAACTTATATAAAAGTTTTTATTAGACATAAATCCTCACTTAGGAAAAAAAAAAAAAAAAAAAAGTGTGACTGTTCTGTATTGCTGCCATGGGGCAGTTATGAGAGTGCTTAAAGATTAATATCTTTCATAGAAAAACCTTGTAAAGTTCCCAAGACCCAGCAAAACCTGGTCCCCCCAGGAGCCTTATCATGAAAATCTGCAATAACTACACAGATGCAGATACTAGGGCGTTTCACATGTCAATGAAGGCAACAGAAAAGCAGAGCTTCCTGAGTAAAGCAAGTGCACTCTAGCATCAATAATAAAATCCCAGGAGACTGTCATACCATAGGGATTTCATTGCATCTCCTCTTTGCCCCATTCCCCTTTTTTCCCTCTCCCTTGCTCTCCATCTTGGACCTCCATCTGGAGCACTATGCTCTGACACGAGCTGCAGAAGGCTGAGATGCCATGAGGCCTCTATCCATTTTTGCCACTGCCAAATCCACAGGTCTTGGTTTTACTGATATCCACTCCTTTGAGATTTCAAGTTTACAGCATCTGTCAAGCTTTAAGCATGCCCTTTGCGGACATGAAATCATTATAGGAAAACCAACCCCACTGTGCCTGAGCTTTCATCTGCCAGCTCAGGTTGTCTACCAGCAGCCATGCTTATGTTCACAAAGGTTTGATTTAGATCTGCCCAGTCAAGTGCATTAGATGAAAATTCATTTGTGTCTAAACACCTAAGGTCTGCTTGTGCTGCTATTGAAAGGCATAACAAAGCTCCAGGGGCAGGTCTTGAGCAATGTAAGCTGTCACAATGCCATTTCTCTAGAAGCTAAAGAGCTTCCTTCTCCATACCAGAATGGCGCAGGATGAGGACAAAGTCAACTCTCAAAAAACAAACAAACAAGCAGGTGTGTTCTCCTCCCTTCCATGCCAGCAGGACCAAACCCACACTGTGCCATTTACTAGTCACACTTCTGACCTCTATTTTATTTTTGGCTTCCCTGGTACAATAATGCAGTCATCATACATGACTGCAGTCATCAACATTATCTAAGCATCTAATTCATAATGTTTGGCTGAACCCTTCCAAGAATCAGAAAGCAAGGTGGTATGCAATCTGATACAAGGGCCAGAGCCAATTTTTAAAGAAGACAGGAGAAAAATTCCCATCGACTTAAATGGAACTTGGATCAGACTTGCAATGATAAAAAGGCAACAAATATTTTAAGACACTGAAAGAACCATTTCAGGCATGCTCAGATTTACTGAAAGCTGTAACTTGACCTGCCCTGGCTCCCCACTCCACAAATTCTCTTCTATCAAAAGACAACATGTATATCAAACCAGGGCTGTTATCCTACAGCTACACACACACTCTCTTTAGCCTGAAATACCAGTTGAGCTGTTAACTGAATAGAGCTTTTTAAATAAAACATGCTTTCCTCAAATACAACTAAGATGGAGCACAACAACAAAACGTTTTCTCAGTATTTTTACTTTTTGTGTGTGTGTGGTTTTCTAAGCACAGAAGGCTTGGGTGAAAAATAGTCCTCTTTCAGCAGAAAGTGCTGCCTTTTGCAAAAGCAGCTAAACTCACCACCAAAAGACATTGTAAAGTGGGTGATAAAAAGTACTTAATCTGCATAAGCCTCCGCATTGAGAAGTCCCCAGATCTGATTTATCCATCAATAGAGAAGCACCTTATCCCTCAGCTACAAGGGGTCATCATAAAAGCGACAGAATGCTCAGGATATTTCATAGAGCACTTTGCCACAGAGACAAAATAACTGTAATGCACACGTAGTGGTAAAAGTATTTCATGTTTCACACTTTTCAGCAAGATGATTTGGCCAAGGACTGATGAACAAAAGCCTGTTATCTATATTTTGTTATTGATTTTATGTAAAACTACCTGCTAGGTACTATCTCAGAGGACAGGAACATTACAAGATTGCATTTTCATTCTAGATGAGGATCACCAAACAAACAAAACATCACAAGCTATCATATTTTTGAAAGATCCAGTCCTCCTCACTGAAATGCTAAACATCCATTGGAGTCTTGGAAACCAAAGCATTTGCCAGAGAGAATTTAAAAGCCGTAGTGTTTTGGTGGGTAGCACAGCAAAAGGTTGGTACTCTTAAGATCTTCACCTGGTAGGATTTAATTGCATATTCAGTTTAAGTTATCTAAAAATCAGGTCTTCTAATTTCCCACCTTTTTTGGTCACAAAAGGAAGGTCAGCATTTTAAATAGTTGCTGCAAAGAACAGATGTCACTTTTGCCCTTTTAGACAGCAGCCAGCCTCTGCTGGCAAACATTTCTCCCACCATAAAGCCTTGGATCTAGATACACCATTTTTACTACTTCACTTTCTGAGTAAGACAAAAAAGTTTTCCCTATGATTTCTCAGAATATCCACATATCTTTGGTGTTGCTGTACCCTGACTTAGGTTCTCACTGACACAGCAGATCCAGCATTTCCAAAAGGTTGTAAGAAGTCGAGTGACTCTGCTCCACTGCAAGCCCCCTACTCCTCACAAACACACACACACACACACATCAGTAGACCTGTCTTACAATGGGTCAAACTTCAGCCACGCAGTTAATTTCAGATGCAATGAAAGAAGTTGTCAATGTCTTTAAAAAAGTATATATTATACATATGTATGTATGTATGTATATATAATGCATATATATATATATATATGCAAAACAAACAAAACTGGTGACAGAAGACATCAAAGACCAGGCAGTTGGTCTACCAAGCACAATGATCATCCAAAGAATTCAGGCTCTCAAAGCTTAAAAAAAAAAAGCAAACAAAACCCAATAACAAACAATACAAACATACAACAAAAAACCAAACTAAGTGCTGATTGGTTAAACTTCACAACATTTATATATTCTAAAATTCCTCAATGGATTTTCCTGAAGTCTTCTCCAATAAGTTTCCTGGTTTAAGTTCAGATTATACACAACATGCTGTCTTAACAAAGGCATCGGCAGCCCAAAATCCCCCTTGCTATGCAAAAGCAATAAACATTTACATGTTAAAAGGTTGTCTTTAGATTGTAGATTTTTACGGGCGGAAACCTTGTCTAAATTTACATTTTTTAAAATGATGAATACAGTAGGGCTCTTATCTTGATTGGGGTCTGCTGACACAACCATAAAATTAATTGGTGGTTTTACAGAAGCAGGTCCAGTCCTGATCTCATTGAAGTCAGTGGCATTTCAACAGTAATAGAATCAAGTAAAAATGTCTCCTGAGTCACAGTAGCCTCCGTAATTGTGTTACATTTCAAGAGTAAAGTTTAGCAGATTAAAGATGTACAGCCCGAGCCAGACCTCAAGAGCATGCAGCATCAACACCAAGCCAAGTTATTTCTCAGCAGCATTTGTGGAACACGAATGTGACATCTGATCTTCAAATCAAAAGTAATGGCAGAGGCCTGCCTTTATACGAAAAATTAAAAAGAAACTAAACATCATTATAGAAGGAGAGAAAATGGGTTTGCACCATAGCAAGCTTTATCTCCTAAGCTATTTGAATGCGACAAAAATGAACTGCATTACTGCACATCACCAAATCAGCCTGAGCATATTCAAACTCCAAAGCAAACCTCAACCTAGACAAAATCCCTAATGAAGTCCC
>VWYK01059609.1:81225-97843 GCA_013399775.1 Semnornis frantzii | reverse complement strand
GGGGGAAGGCCTTTTGGCTGCAAGGAGCATTTATTTGAAATTACTGCCACATGCCCATCTGATTTGACAGCATAACTTGGAATGGCACTCTGAGAACAGTTCTGATTCAGTGACCTCTGACACATCTCATACCATCTCCTTCTGGCACATCCAATGGAATTTCAAGTCTGTGTTTCAGTGCTGCCTGCCTCTGCTCTCCAGGCTGTTAGAGCTTTCTGCTCCTCCAGAGGACACTGAGAATGTCCTCCCAGGAGTTTACTGTGTGCTGATTTTACATGTATCTGTCTGTCGAGCTGATGAAAGATAAACTGACACATCATAAAAGAGAATTCTGGGTCATGTCAGTAAAAAAGGATTGTGAGAACACTGAACTTAAGTGTACTGAAGAGAGAGATCTGTATGTGTCCTGTCAATCCCAGGCACAAATGCAGGATGGTGCAGAGTGGACTAAGAGCAGCTGTGAAGAAAGAGCCTTGGGGGTGTTGGGTGCTGAGCAGCTCCCCAGGAGCCAGCAGTGCCCTCCTGCAGCCCAGCAGGCAGCTGTGTGCTGGCTGCAGCCAGAGCACTGTGGGCAGCAGGGCAAGAGAGGAGATTGTGCCCCTTGGCTCTGCTCTGCTCAGACCTCACTTCCAATCCTGCCTCCAGTGCTGCTGTCCCCAGCAGAAGGAGGANTGAGAGGTGTCCCTGGGCATGGTGGGGAGGGTGGAGGAGATGAGCTCTGAGCTCCCTGCCAGCCTGAGCCACTCTGGGGTTGTGTGGTACACTCGAATTTTGCCCTGAGGCTCATGACATAAAAGGAGATGCTTTAACTAAAGACCATCCTGCGACTGGGGTGGCTGTCAGGGGCTGCAGTGACTGTCTGTAAGCTGTCAAGACCCTGATTTATTCACACCTATGAAGCCTACTCCACAGTAGTCTGTGCTTCCTTGTCCATAACCTGTTCCCATGCCCTTCCCAGGATGGACCTGGAGGCTGCCCAGCTGGAGAAGCAGCATGTGCACAGCGTCTATGAGAGCACCGCTGCCTGCCTGAACCAGCTGCAGAGCAAGGCCTGGCCGCGCGTCCGCAGCTTCCTGCTGCAGCAGGAGCCTGGCAGCCTGGTGGCTGACATTGGTGAGCTGCTCCCTGGGGCTGACTGCAAACTGCATGTTCATTGTGGCCGTTCAGACCTTCTCAGAGTGCTTTGGGTTTGAAGGGACCTTTGAAGATCATAGAATCATAGAATGGTAAGGTTGGAAGGGACCTCAAAGCTCATCCAGTTCCAACCCCCTGCCATAGGCAGGGACACCTCCCACTAGAACAGGTCACTCAAGGCCTCGTCCAACCTGGCCTTGAACACCTCCAGGGAGGTTGTGGAGCACAGAATCACCCAACTTGATCAAAGATCACATTTTGTGATTCTGTGCTCCACAACCTCCCTGGGCAACCTGTGCCAGTGTCTCCCCACCCTCACTGTCAAGAATTTCTTCCTCATCTCCAGCTAAATCTTGCAGCTCACAGCAGTTGCTCTTCATCCTGTCACTACAGGCCCTTGTAAAAAGTCCCTCCCCAGCCTTTTTGCAGGCCCCCTTCTGGTGCTGGCATGTTGCCTTAACGTCTCCAGGACCTTTTTTTTATTTAATTTAATTTAAATTTTATTTATTCATTAATTTGTTTTGATTTATAATTGATTTTATTTAGTAGAGAAGAGCAACTGTTTGTAACTCATTGCTAGTGATAAAGATGTGCAGGGCAGTGTGGGCAGGATGCAGCCAGGCTCTGCCCAGGGGTGGCCACGGGCAGCAGAAGGGGCACTGGGGGCAAGCTGCAGCAAAGGAGGTACCAGAAGAACAGGAGGGGAAGCTTTGTCCCTGTGAGAGTGGCAGAGCCCTGGAGCAGGCTGCCCAGAGAGGCTGTGGAGTCTCCTTCTCTGGAGACATTCAAAGCCAACTGGATGTGTTCCTTCGTGCCCTGCCCTGGGTGCTCCTGCCCTAGCAGGGGGTCCAAGAGGACCCTACACTTTCAAAACTCACTGTGATTAGAAACACTCCACCAAAAGCCTTCTGTTTAGCAACTGAATCTTCCAAATTCATGTCCATTTGCCTAAATTCATTCCTCCTGCCAGCACAGGAACCAGCAACACTTGATGGCGGTTTTAAAGCTTAGCTAACACACAGAGCTTCACCTTCTGTTGCTTGCATTCCTGGAACTGCATCAGCAATACTAATCTTTTCCATGTCTCTCATGGTTACTTCAGAGAACAGTCCTTGCTGGTTTCTTACTTTAGAAATGTGGGGTGTTTTCCCCACTGAAGCCTTGTGCTGTTCTCCAGCAGCTTCTCTGCTCTCTCTAGATAATGGTGCACATTAGCAGCAGCAGCAGCGCTGCAAGAGACAGTGTTGTTTCTAAAGATAACTTCAGGCCTTTCAATTGAATTACCAATCCTGAGGTGGTTTCTCTTTGCCAACCTGCTGCCCCGCTGCCTGGCTGTCAACTCCCAGAAATTATTCTACACCACTGACCTATGAGTGCAGTGAATGTCTCCTGATCACATTTTGGAGAGTGCCTGTTGAGCGTGCGGGCTTGGAGAACACTCTGAAAGCTTTCAGCTGAGTGCAGGATGGGCCTGGAGAAGACAGACCTTGAGGTGGAGGACATTCTGGAGCAGTGCATCACATTTACATGCACTATAGTGCCTTGGCACAAAGTCAGAAAGAGGCCTGTGACATGGCAGCAAGTCTTGTGATTCAGTTCAGTTCAGTGTCTGAAGTTAAAGTTGTGCTGTCCAGCTTGTGTCAATGGCAGCTGTGGGTTAGGTCTTCTTGGAGACAAATGGGATGCACTGCACAGATACTGGAGAGTTTGGCAAAACTGGGAGAGGCCTTGGAGGAGGGACCTGTTGCAGTTCACTAAACAGACAGAAAGTAGCTGGGAGCTGTAAGGGTACTGAGGAACAGGATGATAAAGCTTACCCTGTTGTTACTTTTCCTGGGCATTTATGCTCGTTGTTGGAAACAGGACACCAGGCTGTATAAGGGCTCAGTGTGAAGCAGCATGCTCTAAGATATGCAATAGTGCCTGCAAAGGACCACTTCTTCCATCTGCACTCACCTTTATTCCCCAAAGGGATACACCTAAGCTGCTCTTCCTCAAGGCTCTGTAATGACTTTGGTTGGTGGTGTTCGTCCTGCCAGCCTCCTGATGCTGTGAGCTTTTCCAGCAGCCCAAATGAACCCTGCAGCAGTTAGCCCAGGAGATGCAAACCTTCGTTGTGTTTTCTGGGAAAGTTTAGAATTAGGAGAGTCCTCCCATTATTTTCAGTGCTTTGGGAGGGACAGCAAATGTTTGTGACATGCAACTTCTGATCTGGGATTCTTTTCTTTAGGTTGTGGAACTGGAAAGTATCTGAGTGTCAACAGTCAGGTCTATAATCTTGGCTGCGATTACTGCAGACCGCTGGTAGAGATTGCAAGGAAGAGAAATGATGAAGTTCTGGTGTGTGACAACCTTAACCTTCCCTTCAGGGACCAGTGCTTCAATGCAGTCATTTCCATTGGAGGTAAGACCACTGTGATGAAAAGATTCAAAGTTAATAATTATATTAATTTTGATGTCCAGGCAGAGATTGTTAATAACTGTGAAAACTGTTTATTAACATTAAATCTCGCCACAAAACTTATATACAAGGTTCAAAAACACGGGGTTTGGAAATTTATACATACAGAGAACAGGCAAAACTGGAACACTTTAAAGGTACCCAGCGTAAGCAAACATTTTTACTGGAAGAGAAGGTTTGTGCAGTCACTGATACTGCTCACAGTTAGTTATCCTGCTTATGGCAGAAGGCAATCAATGATTACAAGAGGCTTGAAGTATTTACTCACAATATATTATGGGACAATACCCAAAGCACAGGGTGGGGCTGCTGCTGGGCCGAAAGCTGCTAGAGGCTTTGGCGCTTCCTCAGGCTCCTGGATGCTTCAAAAAGGAGGCAAACATCTCTGACCTTGTCCTGGCTCTCTTGGCAGCAGGCTCTGATGTGCAGCAGGATGTCTTGTGGTGTGCAGTCTGGGCATGGTGTCACTCTGGCTGTGCAGGCCGAACGCGTGGAGGCAGCAGAGCGTCAGCAGGCAGGATACAATAACAGAGAGCACCTTAGCAGAGAACCATAGCGGAGAACACAATGTGCTACCTGCTCATCCTTTATATCCATTCCAGCCTGAGACTGATGGGCCTTTGGACACAGATTAGCCAATCAGGATGGCACTTTGCCCAGTTTGCCCATATTAGGTGAAGCTGGGGCTTTGTCCCCTTTCCTGTGGCCACCACCCCCAGCACAGAAGGAGGGGGAGCAGGGGAACATGCCTGGGCAAGCCAGGACATGTACAAGCCCACTTGGCCTGTTTAGGCCTACCACAACAACCACGCACCAGCACTCTGGCCCACAGCAGGTGACAGCTCTGGGGGACCCTTTGCTCTCCACAGGCCTTTGCCTCAATTTGGTTGGTTTGAAAAGCTTCCCTTGGGCTCACTGCAGGGACCAAGGGGAATGCAGTGAACATGGCAGAGTTGTTCCACTGCACAGAGGCACTGCTGAGCAGGGAAGCTCATGGATCCTTTGCTTGTTTGTATGTGGCCTTGTTCATCCTGTGGAGAAGAGATTTCCTTCCAGCATGCATTTTAAAACAGCAGAAGCTGATACAAATATGGCTGCTTGCAGTTAAACAGAGTAGCTGCTCAAGGTACAATCTGGGGTCCTTCTTAGGATCTGTTTTGACCAGGAGACACATTGCAATGAAACTTGAGGACTTAAAACTCATGGCAACTATTGGCAGAGGGAAGATTTAGACTGGATGTTAGGAGGAAGTTATTGACAGTGAGGGTGGTGAGACACTGGAACAGGTTGCCCAGGGAGGTTGTGGCTGCTCCCTCCCTGGAGGGGTTCAAGGCCAGGCTGGATGAGGCCTTGAGTGACCTGTTCTAGTGGGAGGGGTCCCTGCCTATGGCAGGGGGGTAGAACTAGATGATCCTTGAGGTCCCTTCCAACCTTTCCATTCTATGATTCTATTTTAAAGGTCTCTTAGAGTAGCAACATAAGAACTTAGAGCCATAAAAGTGCCTATGGTCTGAAAGAAGAGAAGCATCTCAGCATCTTAACTCCTCCAAGCTCTCTTTCTGAAGACATTACTCATATTTTGGGGAATATAAACTGAAAAGGGGAGGCAATGAATAGCTTGGAGTACTTGGTTACAGCCTACAGCTTCAGCTCTACTCTTGCTTGAACTTCTCTCAGGCTGTTTTACTGAGTTAGCAAAAATTAGAGAGCATAAATATTATTTGTAGCAACCAACAAACTCCTTGAAATAGGATAGAAATGTACTTGAAAATTTACTTTTCTCATATGCAGCATGAAAGAAAGAGTAGCTAATGTGCAAGCAGCACCTAGACCTGCTTTCTTGTTGGCTAGTTACACACTGAGGCCAGAGGAGGCCACAGAGATGCTGCAAGGGCTGGAGCAGCTCTGCTGTGAGCACAGGCTGAGGGAGCTGTAGGGGGGCAACCTGCAGAGGAGAAGGCTCCAGGGGCACCTCCGAGCTGCCTGCCAAGAGCTGAAGGGAGCCTGCAGGAAGGCTGCAGAGGGACTTTGCATCAGGGTGGCTAGAGACAGGCCAAGGGGCAATGGTTTGGAGCTGAGGCAGAGCAGGCTGAGAGTGGAGCTGAGGAAGAAGTTGCTGAGTGTGAGGGTGGTGAGAGTGTGGCAGAGGCTGCCCAGGGAGGCTGTGGCTGCCTCCTTGCTGGGGGTGCTGCAGGCCAGGCTGGATGAGGCCTTGAGCAGCTGAGTGTAGCTGAGAGGTGTCCCTGGGCATGGTGAGGAGGGTGGAGGAGATGAGCTCTGAGCTCCCTGCCAGCCTGAACCATTCTGGGATTCTGTGATTCTATGATCCCCATTCCAGGTCTTTCTCATAGCTCTCAGACCAGCTGGTTTGAAGGACACTCTGCCTGTCCAGTGCTGATACCATTTGTTGTCCTGGCAAGATGCCAAACTCAGGTGGTGTTTCTGTCCATTGAACAACAGTCACTTATTTTAACTCCTCCTGAAGGGAGACACATTATGGCTGTGCCCATCTAAGTCTACATGGAGTAGTTTTCATCTCATTCCAGGGAATGTCAAGTATTTGTATCCCACAGTCAAAGAGGCTTCTGGGCTTTGCTGCCATCATCCTGTTTGTAGGATTTAGATTTCTCTAGAGCCATCAGAGCCATTGTATGATTTTGACCATGAAGAATATTTAACCTCTTAAATGTCCTGCTTAGAACTTTCAGAGATTTTGTTGGCACTTCTTTCTGGCAGCTAAGCTCATGCTTCTGATGTGTCTGTCAGCTTTGATACGACTTTGCAGGAGGCTCTGTGGTGGTTTATGGCCTAACTAATGGAATGTATCAGTTCCCTTTTCCCCATCTTGTTCTGGAAATTGGAATAGTTTTGTTCTTTTGTTGATGCAAAGTTTGAGGAGATACTGAAGGGTCAGCAGTATCTGGAGACTGACCACACCACAGGGTCACAGGATGTTAGGGTTTGAAGGGACCACTGGAGATGACTTTGAGTCCAACCCCTCTGCCAGAGCAGGACCAGACAATCCAGCTCAGGTCACACAAGAACACTTCCAGACAGACCTTGAAAGGCTCCAGAGAAGGAGACTCCACAGCCTCTCTGGGCAGCCTGTGCCAGGGCTCTGGGACCCTCACAGTCAAGAAGTTCTTGCATGTGTTGAGCTGGAACCACCTGTGCTGCAGCTTCCACCCATTGCTCCTTGTCCTATCCCAGGGCACAAGTGAGCAGAGCCTGTCCCTGTCTCTTCCTTCCTGACCCCCAGCCCTCAGCTATTTATAGACTGATTTATTTATAGGGGATTTATTAGATCCCCTGTCAGCCTTCTCCTCTACAGACTAAACAGCCCAAGGGCTCTCAGACTGGGGAACCCTTCTCTGAGCTTGCTGTCCTGTGAGAAGAACTGCCAAGAATGCTTTCCTTGGCTTGTAGTGAAAGAGCTCCATTTTCTCCCCCTTGGTAATTTAATCACTATTTGGAACAAGGACAAGGCCAGTTAGGCACACTTCCCATGCCTGCAGTAACACTGTTTGTACAGGTAGTGTTGGCTGCTGTTCAGCAGCACACATAAAGATAATCTGATTTTTCTGATGGTACGGAGATGGCTTCAGCTAAGAACACAGCTGCTGTTGTGTGCTGTTCTGTGGGGAGATGGAATCTTGTGCATCTGCAAGTGCCTGGCTCCAAGGCCACTTGAAGCAGAGGATAAAGCATTCTTCTTCACATTGTTGATCGAAGCAAATCTGGTCCTGATGACACAGAACAACACCACCAGCAGGAGCAATCTCAGTGCAAGGTCACGGTTCTGAGTTCAGAGAGAAAACAGCCCTGGAGCAGTACTCCAGCTCTTGCAGTTGGTTCCTTCAGGTCAATAGGAGGATAGAAATGGTTCACATTCCAGTGAAAGTTGAAAATTAAATGTAGTGCTTAATCATTTTATTTTGAAATGGGCTTTTTACTAGTTTTCTTTATTATTGCATTATGTTATGCTAGTTTTTACTAGAATAACAGCATGCAAACCAATATTGTCAGGCGTGCAACGCAGGCTGAGCTAATTCTTTTCTTCCCTGTAAATTGATCTCTAAAGGCAATACCTTTCTGCAGCATGAGAGCAATGGAAAAGGTTTATCTTTAAATTGTCTCACTGATAGAGAATTACAAAGTAGCTTTGAGCTGGTGTTTGCTGCGTTTGTTACATGGTGAAAAGGTTTTCTGTTTTCAGAAAGATAGGAATGAGAAGTGTCCCAGAAGTTGCAGTCAGAGCTACCTGATTCACCTAAAGGCCAGGGAGCTAAGGGCAAGCTGCTCAGGCTGGCAGCTGGTGTGGGTGGTGCAGAAGAAGAGAAACCTCCACTTTGTCTGCTTGGCTTTTCCTGGCTCTGTTTTGAGATGGGATGAATTCCCTTCTCTGGGGTTTCCCTGGTTTGATCCATAGGGCATTAGTGTCAAAGAGCATTCTCAGGTGGACTTGCACTGCAGTGCCAATGGATTCAGCACTTGCAGCGAGTGGTGCTTGGGTTCCAGCAGGTGCAATGGCTAAGCACACAGAGCAGGCCGAGGGCACAGACTCTCTGTCCTGTCAGTGTTCCTTACCTGTGCCTTTCCCTCTCCGCAGTGATCCACCACTTCTCCACCAAGGCGAGGAGGATCAAGGCAGTGAAGGAAATGGCGAGGGTGCTGGTGCCCGGAGGCCAGCTGATGATCTACGTGTGGGCCATGGAGCAGAAGAACCGCCGCTTTGAGAAGCAAGATGTGTTTGTGCCCTGGAACAAGGCTCTGTGCTCGCGGCACCTGTCGGAGCCGCCGCAGCCTGCGGACAAGGCCGAGCTGGTGCACGCGCTGCAGAGCGCAGACGCGCACCCCACACAGCTGCTGCTCTCCCGCTGCGGCTACCGACGCAGGCTGCAGCCGGACACGCAGCATAAGCAGGCCCACGGCACAGAGCACTGCTTGTCCAGAGCCTGCTGCGTGAACATCTCTGAAGAAGAAAACAGATTTTACAGTGCCCTGGGCAGGTCTTTGCGCTCGTGGTTCTTCTCCAGATCCCTTGATGAATCGGCACTGAGAAAGCAAACCAACAAGGCAAAGTCTGTGAAGAACGAGAGAGAATGGGCAAGCAGTGCTGTGCCCATCCAGCATTCACGGCACTGCAGTCTGGATTTGGGTCACCATGGAGCACTGCTGAAAGAACAAAGTGTGGAGGACGATGAGGTGTTCGTGGAGAGCCTGCCTCTAAAGAAGCCACAGTGGGCACCTGCCACAGATGCACTGAAAGGTTTGAGTTTGAATGGAGGACACCAAGGTGCAGCTGAAAGGAGGAGTGAGGGCGCTTCATTTGTAAATGGCCCAGTGGAAGACAGGGACTACAGCTGTGGTTGTCACCAGGATGGTGCTGGTAAGTCCAATGGTGGCAAGATTCTCAAAAGGACTTCGACGACGGACTCCAGCGACTCTGCTCTGGAGGCAGCAGTGTCGGTGGGGGAGCAGCCTGCTGTACTGGACACCAAGGCCTTCATGCGCTACTACCATGTGTTCCGGGAAGGGGAGCTGTGCTCCCTGCTGCAGGACAACGTGCCCGAGCTGCACATCCTCTCTGCCTCCTACGACCATGGCAACTGGTGTGTTATTGCAGAGAAAAGAGAGACCAGCTGAGTGCAGTGACTGAGCCTCCCAGCTGAGTGCAGTGACTGAGGCTAGCAACTGAGTGCAGTGACTGGGGCTCTCAGTGCAGTGCCTGAGGCTCGTCACTGAGTGCAGAAACTGAGGCTTTCAGTTCAGTGACTGAGCCTCTCAGCCGAGTGCAGTGACTGGGGCTCTCTGCAGTGACTGAGCCTCCCAGCTGAGTGCAGTGACTGAGGCTAGCAACTGAGTGCAGTGACTGGGGCTCTCAGTGCAGTGACTGAGGCTTGTAACCGAGTGGAGTGACCAAGGCTCTCGGTGCAGTGACTGAGGCTGTCAGCTGAGTGCAGAAACTGAGACTTTCAGTGCAGTGACTGAGGCTCTCAGCCAAGTGCAGTGACTGGGGCTCTCTGCAGTGGCCAAGGCTGTCAGTGCAGTGACTGAGGCTCTCAGCCGAGTGCAGTGACTGGGGCTCTCTGCAGTGGCTGAGGCTGTCAGTGCAGCGACTGGGGTTCTCTGCAGTGACTGAGGCTGTCAGTGCAATGACTGAGGCTGACAGCTGAGACTGAGGCTCTCAGCCAAGTGCAGTGACTGAGGCTGACAGCTGAGGCTGAGGCTCTGTGCCGCTCTGCGTGTTCCTGTGCCTGTGCAGTGGAATTCGATCCTCAGGCAGTCTGTGCCGCTCACTGCTGAGTTACCACTGCTGCTGGACTGTCCGAGGCCAGGCCTGCCCACAGGGACATAAGCTGTAAGCAGTTTATGCTTTGTTAAACTTTTATGGAGTCACAACTGGAGAGTTTTGTATTGCTTTTAGCCAGTTCCCAGGTTTTTAAAGATCCTTTTTCTATTGAGAAATAAAACTTTTTTGTAAGACCAGGATCAGGCATCCTTGGTGGGCAATATCCTCTCAGCAGAAGGTTGAGGCTTTGCTCTTCACACAGTGGCCTGCCACTCCCTGTTGCTGAAGGGCTGTAAATGAGGACATGCGAATGTTCTAAACCATGCTGGGCTGTCTGCTGCTGCAGTGCTTGCTGCACAGCTGGGAGCAAGCCTGCTGCTGCTTACCTGGGAGTAAGAATTGTTAGCAGGCAAAAACCATGCACAGAACAAGCTCTGCACATTCGCAGCTTCACAGATTGCATCAGGTTGGAAAGGACCCTCAAAGGGCAAGTTGTCCAACTCCCCTTCAGATAGCAGGGACACCTCCAACTAGAGCAGGCTGCTCAGGGCCACAGCAAGGCTGAGCTTGAATGTCTCCAGGGGTGGGGCCTCAAGCACAGCCCTGGGCAGCCTGTGCCAGTGTCTCACAACAGTCACTGTGCACAACTTGCTCCTGATGTCCAACCTAACTCTGCCCTGCTCCACTTTAAACCAATGCCCTTGTCCTGTCCCCACAGGTCCTTCTGAACAGTCCCTCAATAGCCTGCCTGTAGGTTCCCTTCGGATACTAAAATGCAGCTCTAAGGTCCCCCTGGAGCCTTCTCCTCTCCAGGCCGAACAGCCCCAATCTTTTCAGCCTCTCCTCTGAACATCTTTGTGTCTCTCCTCTGGACCAGCTCCAGCAGGTCTATGTCCCTCTTGTGTCACGGCCCCCCAGGCTGGATGCAGCACTGCAGGTGAGGTCTCCCCAGAGCAGAGTGGCAGAATCACCTCTCCTGGCCAATCCTGAACAGTATTTGTGACTTCAACAAGCATTTCATTTGCTCCCAGGAGCAGGTGAGGTTTGTGTGCTAGCTCTCACAGGTACTTTACCTTCATTTCCTTTGTTGTAGCCTTTCCTTGTCCCTGTGCACACAGCAGTCAGAGGGATTCACCAGAGCATCACTGTTCTGTGAAGGTCACAAAGTACCAGATCTCTTTGGTAAGCCTGGAAAGCTATGACAGAATGAATAAAAATCCAGTGCTCATCTGCTCACTGCTCTCCTAGCTCACTGACAGGAGTGTGTGCATTGCATGGGAAGTTACATAATGTAGTCAGGAAGAGAACACAGGTCCAGTTTGTCTATAAAATACAAATTCCTGCCTTCTGCAGTTGGATTTAACCCTTGGAGGCTGCCATGCTAATAGAAAGCTTAAACAACTTGCCCATTCCCTCTCAGATTTTGCTGAGCTTGATGCTCCAGCAGCCTGCAGCTGTACTGGCTTGTGGCAGCTGTCCTGGTTTGGTTCTTTACACCCAAACAGTCTCTTTCAAGGGGAGGCTTGCCATGGTCTGTGGGTAGAAGCCACCTGGCCTCTGAGGGTGAGCAGTGAAACTGTAATTGTTGGCAGCTGAAGCAGGGCTGGGCTGGGCTAATTGTCTTGTTAGCACGAAGTGGTAGTGATTTGGACACAGCTTCAGCTGGTGAGATTCCAGGCCCTGTCCATGGAGCTGCACCCCACAGGTCAACTCTCTTGACACAGCTGTTGTGGAGAGCCAGATAATTGATGTCTGCCCTATTAGTGAGCCAGAAGCTGAAGACAAAGAGGCAGGAGTGGCACACCAGACCTTTCCAGTCTGTGCTGCAGAGGTAGATGGATCTGGGGTTGCTCAGTAGAGACCTTGGTGGTCCTGAGTATTTTTAGATGTAGCTGCCCAGGAGTAATTGGCACATGTCAATGTGCTTTGGCTTTATTTGCTGGAGCAGTGCTTGCAGAACAATCTTTGTCTTCATCATTTGGGATCCCTGTGCTTTGTCCTTCCTGGTACACTCTCCACTGCCTTTTGGAAACAGAAGTGTGGCCAAAGAACACAGCTGAGACTTCTGAGATACTGCTCCCCTCTGTTGCTTCCCATGCAGCCTGGGGCTGTGGTTTCCTGCGTCAGAGCCATGCTCCAAGAAGACAGCAACGTTCTCTGTGCCGCTGGCTCCAGCTGCTCAGGGCTGAGGGGCTGCTTCTGCTGCATCCTCCAGCTCCTGCTTCAGGAGCACACTGCAAAGATGCCTGTGCTGGCATCCTACAGAGAGAATGTGGGTGGCACTGAGCTCCACTGCAACGTGGTCATGCCAGACAGGTGAGTCCTGCCTTGCTTCTTGGGAGTTTTCAAAGTAGCTGGAGGCTTCCCGAAGCACTCAGAGAAGTTTGTTTCCAGATAAGGTGTGCTGGTGCATATTCAGCACCTCTGGGCTTTGAGCCCTGTATGTAAGGGAGGTAGTTGGTTATCATGGAGTCATAGAATGGAAGGGTTAGAAGGGACTTCCAAAGGTCATCTGGTCCAACCCTCTTGCAGTCAACTAGATCAGGCTTGAGTGTCTCCAGGATGGTGCCTCCACCACCTCCCTGGGCAACTTGTTCTGGTTTTCCACCATCCTCATAGTAAAGAACCTCTTTCTAATGCCCAATCTAGATCTACCTTTCTCTAGTTTAAAACCATTGCCCCTAGTCTCTGTATCCCATTTTGGAAGTTCATCCCTAAGTCCCAAGCTGCAGGAACTCTTGCCCACATTTGTGAGAGTATTTATAAAGGTTCTTTACTCTAACCTGACATCTGTATTGTTAACTAGAAGGAACAGTACAGCTTTGATCTTTGCCCTTCTGCAGTCCGTCTGTGGAGTATTCAAGGAGTCTGATGAAATTTGGAGTAAAGGAAGAAAGGAAAGGCTTCCATTCTCTAACTGGCCTTGAAAGGGCCTGAATCCGGGTTTCAGGCTGCACTGGAAACTTCCTGCTCTGTCAGCTGTGTAAAAGATTCTTGGCTGGGGATGCCTTTCAGGAGTATTTGTTTATGTGTTGGATTCTATCTTGAGCTGATGCCATGAAGCTGTGTTACATCCAAGTTTGGATGATGGATGGATGATAAATTCCTGGGAGGGGTTTGGTAAACTGCTTTCTTTTCAGATGTTAATTTGTTCCCTCGAGGACACGTAATCATCCTTGTTTTTATGGAGAGCAGTCAGCAGGGGCCCTGAATGTCAGCCTGCACAACCAGCCTTTAGTCCCATAGGCAGTCTCCCATCTATTTATGGAGGCTGCCGAGGTCTGTAACAGCTTTATCAGCTCCTAAGGAGCCAGATGACCTCATCCCGAGCATGGTGAATGTCTCTCTTGGTTTTCCTTTGACGAACCCCATCTTAAGCAAAATGTGATTTCCAGAAGGATCCATGTGATCCCAGTCTGCAGACACAGCTGCTGAGAGAAGTGTGTGCACCATTGAAAGGGCTGCAGGAAACGACTGAGGGAGGAAACAAACCCTAGTGGTGCTTGCATGCATCGGCACTGTCCAGACCTGCCTGTTGCAAGGCAAATGGCAGAGGTGTTCTTATGTTTCTTGTGCGGCAAGTGGGCAATGTTCTCACCGTGGTTATGCCAACAGCAAACCTGCTTCTGAGTGGAGTGAGGGCTGCTCCTCTAGCTGTAAGTGGCTCATGGAGAAGTCTTGATTACAGGAGAAAAGCTGCCCTGCTTCCTTACGCTTGCACTTACTGGGATCATTGTCAGCCTGAGCTGGTCAGACAAAAGCTGCTACAGGTAGTGGCCCAGGTGGGCAATGGCCATAAAAAGAATACAGCAGGACAGGCTTCTTTTGGAAGGACTAGCAGTGCTTTGAGTAGTGAGACTTTGGTCATGCACAGAGAGGTGCAGAAGTATATTTTTTTGGTACTAGTGATGCCTAATTTACTTTCTTCGAAGCTTATCATAGAAATGGAAAGGCTGGAAGGGACCTCAAAGATCATTTTGTTCCAACCCCCTGCCATAGGCAGGGACACCTCCCACTAGTACAGGTCACTCAAGGCCTCATCCAGCCTGGCCTTGAACACCTCCCTGGGCAACCTGTGCCAGTGTCTCACCACCCTCACTGTAAAGAACTTCCTCCTAACATCCACTTTCAATCTCCCCTCTGCCACTTCAAACCCATTGCCCCTTGTCCTGGCATTGCAAGACCTTGTCAATAGTCCCTCCCCAGCCTTCCTAGAGGCCCCTTCAGATCCTGGAAGGCCACTCCAAGGTCTCCTGGAAGCCTTCTCTTCTCCAGGCTGCAGAGCCCCAGCTCTCTCAGCCTGTCCTCACAGCAGAGCTGCTGCAGCCCTCTCAGCATCTTTGTGACCCTATGGTGTAGGATTTTTAAAGGCAGAGGTGAGGAGTGAAAGCTAGAAATAAAACCTAGCAGATATTTTTTCCTGCTGGAGATTTGTATCCAGGTTGCTTGTGAGCACAGAGTCAAATAGATGGTGAAGAGCTAGGGAGAACATTGTGAATGAGCCCCCTGGGTAGGTGCTGAATGGCAATAATGGCTCGGGTGCTGTGTCCCCTCTGCTGTGGAGTGCCTCCATCAGGCTGTGATCCTGTCCTGCTAGGCTGCATTGGTATTGACACTGTGCTGAATCTATTGCTCTGCTCACTGCCTTGCTCAGCACTTACAGCGTTTGTGGCTGCTGTAGCACTCCAGGGAAATGAAGTGTGTCACTGCTAACTACATGCAGTTGTTTGTTGTGAGCCAAACACTTCTTTTTCTTACAGTCCATGAATTCTGACAGCTCCTCGTGGTTTTATCTTACACTCTGCTGGTCAAAGCCATGCTCCGGGGTCAATTCTTTATCCATGCTTGGAATCTGTTCTAGAGTATTTGACAGAAGAGTCATCCTGCTTGGTTAAGATATTTCCTGCAGAACTGTGCTTTCAGATTAGCCAATAAATAATCAGCCACTTGAAACTCTGTGCCTGGGAAGGTACTCTATGAGTGTAAAATTTGAGAAGTCTCTGCTCGGTGAGTTTAGTCCATGTAGGCCATGATGCAGGGCAGGTAAGCACAGTGATTTGCCATGAAGCCAGAGTTTGTCTCAGCTTTAGACAACCATAGTTAGCTTAGGCTTAAATGTGATCCTTTGAACTAGGTAAATAAAGGTAGGTAAAGAAATGTGGGAGGGTGGTTTACCCACACAAGTGCTCTGTGGCCTGTTGATGGCAGAAAAGGTGGTCAGAAGAATTAACTGCTGCAGAACTACATTTCCTACCATTTTTGATGTATTTACAGCTACCTAGGACTAAGCTCTGTGGTACACATAATACTTTGGGGTTGTCAGCCTTCCTTTTGCACCAACTAAAGGCAGAAATTAATGAAGAATGCAATTAGAATGATGCAGTTGCCTGGGGATGTTACATCTGGGCTGCGTTAAGTGTTTTTACAGTTGCAGTGATGGTTGTTTGTACACTCACAGTGATCACTTATTGCACTGATATCTTTATTACTGTAATAACTAAGGAACTGGTAATAATTCAGCACTCTCCAGATGAGCATTAATACACGTCCACCAGGATAGAGTACACACCCTAATCATATTTGTGTTATGGGAAAGTAGCCTGAGCAGAGGCTGGACAATAGGCTGGCAAGAAAGGTCATTTAGGGGGATGGGTAATGGTCTTTATGAAGAGGCAATGAATTAAACCTGAGACAGTGCTGAGAAAGGTTAAAGAGCAAGAGCAAAGATAGGTTGTGGCCAGCTGGGGTTGGGCTCTGCTCCCAGGCAGACAGCAACGGAATGAGGGGACCAAGCTGTGCCAGGGGAGGTCTAGGCTGGATGTTAGGAGGAAGTTGTTGGCAGAGAGAGTGATTGGCATTGGAATGGGCTGCCCAGGGAGGTGGTGGAGTGCCCATCCCTGGAGGTGTTGAAGCAAAGCCTGGCTGGGGCACTTAGTGCCATGGTCTGGTTGATTGGCCAGGGCGGGGTGCTAGGTTGGGCTGGGTGAGCTTGGAGCTCTCTTCCCGCCTGCCTGATTCTATTCTATGAAGTATGCAGAGAACTGAAGGGGAATGGCAAAACTGGGGCCACTCAGGGCAGAGGAAGCACAGTCAGTGCTGCTGGGTGTTCTTAGGAGGTGCAGAGATCGCAGTCTTGGCTTCTGCTTTCTGGGTGGTCCAGTTGGTACCTCCCTGCTGTCTTACTGCAGAAGCGTGTGCTAAGGGAGAAATGCCCTTTTGCCTCCACTTGCAGCTCAGTGCTCTTTCCCCGAGTGCTTCCAAGGCAAGACATGCAGGGAAGATTGGTTAGGGATAACAATTTCTCCTTTTAGACCTCCATTCCTTCACCGCAGCACTCATTTTGCTGTGGTTGCCGTAACCTTGCTCACTCGTGCCCACGATGTGTGGTTGCATTTGTTTTACCTAGTCACAGCTTCTACCAATGTAGTTGCACTGGCACAAGCTTGGCACGTAGAGGGTTGCGTGGACAGATAGAGCAAGCACTGAAGCGCTGGCAGGGGCAGGTGGAGGGAGCGCGGCGGTGCTGGAGGGCATAGGTGGAGTGTGATGAGATATTAGTAACTGGTTATTATTATCAATATAGCAGAATATTAATTTTTGTAATTAATATTCAGAATTTTTGGGGAAAAATCCCTCAGATTATTTGCATTTTCAGTCGACAGGAAATATTTGCACCAAGGATACTTATTAACACAGAATTAAACAGTTTAAACAATCAGAACTTGGAAAAA
>VWYK01059609.1:69437-81130 GCA_013399775.1 Semnornis frantzii | reverse complement strand
AATAGACCAATTCGAAAGTTAAACTGGCCAATAGGCATTTAGCATTCTTGTTCTGCCCAATGTATTCAAAGCTTCCTGCCTCCTGCAACCACGCAGGCAGGCTGTGCGGGGCTGCACCAGACACATGACACGAGGTTCTAACCTCCTAGCCCCAAGGCTTTGTTTTGCTCAATCTACTTCAACTTCCGGACCCTGAACACAAGGAGGACTGAGCCTGGCAGGATTTATGCCTACCAGGACATGGAGGGAGCGCCGCGGCGCTGGACAGGGCAGATGGAGCGAGCGCCGCGGCGCTGGAAGAGTGCAGCAGGCATGGACCTGCATCTGTGACACATGGGTGTAAAGATCTGCCCTGAGCCAGGCCCTGGGTAGTTGCTCTGCTGGTAGAAAAATCAACACAGCATTCCGTGATTGCACAGCCTGCCCTTGCTTGCTCCTTTCTGTCTATTTCATTGCTCTTTCTTTCTCATTCCATCGTTTCCTTCCTTCTGATCACTGACTTCCAGAGACTCTCCACTTCTGCCTGCCTCCTTTCTGGCCAGGTAGGTGCAGCCACATATAACATTGTCACCTGAAAGCACCACACAAATATGTCTCATTTTTACCCTTTAAATATCTGTTTGTGATGATGATGCTTCAAACTGTTTTCCTCCTCCTGCCTCTGACAGCTGAAGACAAAAGTGGGGGAGGAACCACCCTGAACACCTCAAAGCCCCAGAGCAAACCTCACCAGAGCAATCAGTTGAGGGAATTATGGCACTTTATATCTCTAATGGTGCAAAACCTAATGGCTTTATCTACGCACAGGTCTTGTTTTCCTTCCTTTCAGCTGCTCTTTAGTCATCCTTGTCTTCACTGAGGTATCTTTTCAACCCTTTAAGCTGTGCCTACATCATCTGTATGGAGCTCGGGTGCTCGAGGAGAGCAGCTGTTGCTGTTGTGGCAATTCGGCACCTGTGCTTGCTGCTTCCCCAGTGCCCCACAGAGATGTCTCAAGCACAACCCAAATTATCTGAGTTTAAAAGCCCCCGTTCCGGGCACAGCCCCTCGGGGGAGTGCTTCAGCGGTTGCCACCTCCGAACTGAAATGGAAGCATGGGAGAAGAAAGCAAACACTGGTGTTAGGAGTGGTGCTCCTAGCTTTGGCAGCCTGTCTCGATAGAAACGTCCTGGTCAGCCCTGCTGTGGAGGGCTGCACTGCTGGGTGAGAGGCAGGTGGTGCAGGGGCACAGGGGCCCTGAGATGGTATTAGGTTGCCCTCTTCTGTTGTGACAATGCAGGTTGCTTTTGCAGGGGTTTTGAGCTGTTCGATGTTCCTCTTTGTATAGCAGCTGAGCTATCTTTCCTGAGTGAAGAAAGTGTTGCTCCTAAGGCTCTCCATCGCTGTGACACTGTCACAAGAGGCAGATAAAGGAGGAGGGCATAAAGGGGCAAATGCTCAGCATGCAGCTGGAATCACTCCCTGATGCCAGTGTGCTGAGAGGAGCCTGTGTGTGTACAGCTGGGTCCAGAGCTGATGTTGCTCTTGCACGGCATGAGGAGAAGCGTCAGCAGTGGGAGGCTTTTTGGTGAGGCAGCTTCTTGTTCTGTCGTGTGCCTGTGTCATAGAATGGGAAGGTTGGAAAGGACCTGAAAGCTCAGCCAGTTCGAACCCCCTGCCATAGGCAGGGACACCTCCCACTAATACAGGTCACTCAAGGACTCCTCCAACCTGGCCTTGAGCACCTCCAGGGAGGTTGTGGAGCACAGATCAAAGATCACATTGGGTGATTCTGTGCTCCACAACCTCCCTGGGCAACCTGTGCCAGTGTCTCGTCACCCTCACTGTAAAGAACTTCCTCCTAACATCCAGTTTATCTCCCCTCTGCCACTTCAAACCCATTGCCCCTTGTCCTGGCATTCCCAGACCTTGTCAATAGTCCCTCCCCAGCCCTCCTGTAGCCCCCTTCAGATCCTGGAAGGCCATTCCAAAGTCTCCTGGAAGCCTTCTCTTCTCCAGGCTGCAGAGCCCCAGCTCCCTCAGCCTGTCCTCACAGCAGAGCTGCTGCAGCCCTCTCAGCATCTTCCTGGCCTCCTCTGGACCTGCTCCAACAGTTCCATGTCCTTCCTGTGCTGGGGGCTCCAGAACTGCACACAGTGTCCTTGTGGAAAAGAGTGCTGCAGACTGAGCCTGCAGAACAAAGGCTGTGCTGCAGCAGGGCAAGCACAGCAGCTCCCTGTGAGCTCAAACCTTCCTGCTTCAAGAGAGGGAACTCAGCCTGGCTGTAGGTCACTGGCCCAGGCTGCTTCCCACCAGGGCCCAGAGAGCACCAGTTGTGAGATGGTGCTCGAGTGAACAGAGACAAGTCACACCCAGCCTCTGCAGGGTCTCTTTAAGCGGATGCTTTATTCAGTGACACAGCCTGGTGCAGGTCACTGCCTGTACTGAGTGCTGGCATCTTCTGTCACCAGCACAGGCAGTCAGCAGTACTTTGGGCTTCTGAGGTCTGACCCCTTCCACTCTGCAGGCTTGACTGTTCCAGCAGTGAGCACTGCACCATCTACGGAGCTTGCTCCAGCTCCTGAAGAATGGCTTTAGGTAATGACAAGCACAGACATGCACACAGAGCTCACACAATTGTCTGAGATCATCAAGTCCAGCCAGGCTGGAATGGATCTCCAACAGATTTTAATGCAACCTTTTCTGTGTTGATGGCTACTTCCTTCTCTTATTCTGGTGCATGCATTGAAGCTTTTGCTTGCAGTGCAGTGATAGTGAGTGCTGGGTGCAACTCCTGAAAGGCAGTGCAGAGGAAAGGTTCCCTCTGACACACTGGACAGCAGCCTGGGCCAGTGAGCTGCGCACAGTCTTTTTCCTCTCTCTTAAAGCACTCTCCTGCAGGGCTGCCCCTCTCTCTCTCCCCAGCCCCACTGCAAAGGTTTGAAAAAATGAGTCCTAAGGATTCATAAAGAGAGGATTGAGAAGATGGAAAATCAATGATTAGGAATATTCATAACAGTGCTGGAGAATGCCACAATTAAGAGAGAAGTATTAAATAGTTTGAGAAACCAGCAAGGGAAAGGAACAAACCCCATGAACGTGGACTCCCAGGCTGTGTTTTTCCCATCTTATCTGTCCAAGAGTCTATTCAAGGGACCACAGGAAGTGTCTCAGCTTCATCTTTTTTTTTTTCTTTTAATTGAGAACTAAATGCCCAACAAATAAATGTAGTTTCACTGGAGTCTAGACTAAAGACACTACATTGCCTGAGGAGATTAAGTGGATAATCAAAACCATTTTGTGGTTTCTGCTGTTCCCAGAGACCAAAAGTAGGGAGAGAGGAAAATGAGAGGTGGTAAATAAGTCAGGCTGAAAGAATCCTAAAACTCTGCAGAGAAAAAAAAAAAAAAAAGACTTTCCCACATCCAGCTAGGGGCCAGCTGAAAGCAGCCAAGTGGAAGGCAGAAGACAAACACAGGATCTGCCGTTAGGATCCCAAGCCCTGGCTTTGCTTTGCAGGAATATAAATAGTCAGGAGAGTTTCATGCTCATTTAAGTAACTACTACGTTTTCCCCGTTTGACTCATTACAGCTCTTTAAATGTATTGAAGTGCTGCTTGGCACATTGGAATGAGAAGGTGAACAGAGGAATCAGTGCAGCCTCAGCAGGTTTGCAGCTGGCACCAAGCTGTGTGGCACAGTTGACTTGCTAGAGGGCAGGGATCCATCCAGAGGGANGAGCAGTGTGGGCAGCAGGGCAAGGGAGGGCATTCTGCCCCTTGGCTCTGCTCTCCTCACACCCCACCTGCAGTCCTGTGTGCAGTTCTGGAGCCCCCAGCACAGGAAGGACATGGAAGTGTTGGAGCCAGTCCAGAGGAGACCACCAAGATGCTGAGAGGGCTGCAGCAGCTCTGCTGTGAGGACAGGCTGAGAGAGTTGGGGCTCTGCAGCCTGGAGAAGAGAAGGCTTCCAGGAGACCTTGGAGTGGCCTTGCAGGATCTGAAGGGGCCTACAGGAAGGCTGGGCAGGGACTATTGACAAGGTCTGGGAATGCCAGGACAAGGGGCAATGGGTTTGAACTGACAGAGGGGAGACAAACTGGATGTTAGGAGGAAGCTCTTTACAGTGAGGGTGGTGAAACACTGGCACAGGTTGCCCAGGGAGGTTGTGGCTGCTCCCTCCCTGGAGGTGTTCAAGGCCAGGTTGGAGGAGGCCTCGAGTGACCTGTACTAGTGGGAGGTGTCCCTGCCTATGGCAGGGGATTGGAACTGGATGATCGTTGAGGTCCCTTCCAACCTTACCATTCTGTGATTCTATGAAGACTGATTGTACAATGTGATGTGCTTGATGGGCAAAATCAGAAGTCAGCTGTGATGTAGCTGGAGTGCAGAAGCTCCTGTGGGGTCATTGCTCTGGGTTTTTAAGTAGTAAAAATCAGTGTGTGGCAGTGCCTGCAATAGACTTGGCTTATGGATAGCTTCTCAGGACCTGGAGATGTGTTAGGCTGAGTTCAGGTCAAGCTGAGTAACCATTAGCAAACCTACCATTGGTATCTCTGGGCTGCCTGAGAAGGTGGTTGGGGCCACATCCCATGAGATATTCAAGGTCAGGCTGGACAGGGCTCTGGGCACCCTGCTCTAGTGGAGGATGTCCCTGCTGACTGCAGGGGGGATTGGCCTGGATGAGCTTTGGAGGTCCCTTCCAGCCCATTCTGTGGCTCTGATTTGGGTGTGGGTGGCACTGCTGGTAGTGTCCATTTTTATTCTCAGCTGCTTACTGTATGATCTGGTTCTCATTAAAGGGTCCAGATGAGATTATCTCCAAGCACTCACCTGCTACTCAGAAAGGAGCAGGGCATAGGAATGTGGATATCCTGGGTCTGCATCTGACAGTCTGTTCTAGTGGGAGGTGTCCCTGCCTATGGCAGGGGGTTGGAGCTAGATGATCTCTGAGATCCTTTCCAACCTAAACCACTCTAGTCTAGATAACTTTGGGAAGTACAGAGTCACTGGAGAATGGAGCTGCTCCCCTAAAGAAGGGAATACAGAAGCCTCTTGCTACAGGGAATTCTGCTTAGGGACTCTTGTCTGCAAGAGAATCTCCTCTGTTTAATTCTTCCCCAGATGGACCTTGTGAAGTGGTCTCTCAGCAAGGCTTGCAGGGCACAGCACTGCACCAGTCACATCTGCTAGTCACAAGCACACATGGCTGATGCTACCTCCATCAGTCTGTGGGAACTCTGCAGCCTGCTAAGCTAAGCCTGGCATTAGTCTGGCACTGCAAAATCCCCTCACAGGTGCCCAACATTAGGTGACCACTGAGACAAGAGTCTCCAGCCTTTACAAATCCTAATGGCAAAGCAAAATTGTCCTCGCATTCTTATGCAGACTACATGGCACCATGTGAGGAACTTAGAAACCAGAATTGAGGGGGGAAATCATGTTTCAGTTCTTAAATAGGCAGGTAGCAGCCATTAATGACAGAATTGATGGTTCTGGTTGAGAAGAAACAACTCCAGAAAACTTAGTTTTGAGAGGGGATTTGTTTTTCTTGATGAGCACCTTCAGGGCTGTCAGAGCTACCTGTGCCTGACCTTCTGGATGTGAGGAAGGGAGGTGCTGTGGTCCCACACCAGACTCCATTAGGCAAAGCACTCTGTGTCTGTATTCATAATGGATTGTTGCTGCCTGCCTGCGATGGTCCTGAGGCTTTGTAAGCACTGATAAACCAGAGAGCAAAGGCAGGTGATCTGCTGTGATTGATGGCAGCTGGGACAGGGTCGAGTACTGCCTTGGGTTGTTGCACTCAGCAGAAGAGAAAGGAAAGCTTGAGTTTCCCACTAGGTGTCAGTCAGTCTGCTGCTTTGGCTGAACAAAGCTCTCCTCGAAGCAGAACCAGGAGCAGCAAGTGTTGTGGAGCTGCTCCCAAGCCTGCCTTAGCTGTTGGCTTGTTGTGGGGTCTACTAGCTGGGAGTATCTCGAAAGAAGATGAACTAATGGATGAGTTCTGTGTTTCCATTGTGCCCCTGTGCTCTCTCTTTGCTTTATGGTTTCTACTTAGCAGCACACCACAAAAAATCCACAAACTCCAAGCTTGAGATCCATGAGAAAGCAGGAGCAGAAGGGCAGACTGGCCTTGCCTACAGAGACACTGTTAAGCCCTAGTCAGCAAGAGGACTGGACCCTCTCAAGGGGAAGGTGCCTCAGATACCTCTCCTTGCAGTGGCTGACAGAACCCAAGACCTTTCAAGGAAGCTCCAAAGCATGAAGCCTTGGAACTGCCTCTGCACCAAAAGGAGGCAGCACCTTCACAGTGGTGGTATGGTAAGGTCCCTGGGAAAGATCTTTAGAGTGCAGAACTGTTGGAGAGGAGAAAAGCCAGCTGCAGGAAGGGGGTGTCAGTGGAAAGAAGCCATGCAGCACTCTCCCTGATGGTAGCCTTGGCCCTGCCTTGCTGGCCGTGGTGGCAGTTGAAGGTCACCAACTGCTGCTTGTGCCAGCCTTGCCCAGCCCACAGCTGCTATGGGCAGGGCAGCACCCTGGGCATGCTGACCAGGCAATGTGAGCCACAGGTGGCTACAGAATACACAAAGGCAAGCAAGCAGACAGAGCACTTTGGGTCTGGCTTTTGGGGATGCAAGGAGCCCATCACTTACGTGGCTGTGTCCCAGACACAGCCTTTGTGGAAGGGTTTCACCTGTGCAGCTGCTCTGCACAGGCTACCTCGCGCAGCCTGCAGCTCCCTCCTGTGCCTGCTGGGCCCCTGGTAGGTGCATTAGCAGGTGTCAGTCAGGACTGCTCATTCTGGAGGCTCTGAAAGTTGCAGGGTCCTTCACCACACCCCCCCAGGGGCACTGGCAGGTGTCTGTGGGAAGAGTGAGATGAGCAGATTCAATCAAGGGGCTGTGATACAAAAGCCAGAGGCATCTGTGGAACAACAGCAGCAGCTTTGTGATCTCAGTTTGGTTTAAAGCCCCTGGCCACCAGGGAAAGGGCTAAAGGCTAAAGCCAGATGAAGCCCTCACTGGAGGAACTTGGGACCCGAGTGTCACAGGTGCCTCAGGGAAAGCTCTTCCGCAGGACCCAGAGGCTCCACTCACTGCCACCTTTCCTTATGCCTCACTTGTTCAACTATGCTCTGCTATGAGGACAGGCTGAGAGAGTTGGGGCTCTGCAGCCTGGAGAAGAGAAGGCTTCCAGGAGACCTTGGAGTGGCCTTGCAGGATCTGAAGGGGGCTACAGGAAGGCTGGGGAGGGACTATTGACAAGGTCTTGCAATGCCAGGACAAGGGGCAATGGGTTTGAAGTGGCAGAGGGGAGATTGAGACTGGATATTAGGAGGAAGTTGTTTGCAGTGAGGGTGGTGAGACACTGGCACAGGTGATCTTTGATCACATTGGGTGATTCTGTGCTCCACAACCTCCCTGGAGGTGTTCAAGGCCAGGTTGGATGAGGCCTTGAGTGACCTGTACTAGTGGGAGGTGTCCCTGCCTATGGCAGGGGGTTGGAACTGGATGATCTTCGAGGTCCTTTCCAGCCTTACCATTCTATCAGTTGCTTACCTCTGCTGTAGTCTTTGTTGTCTTATCCTTCTCTTCCTTTAGCCTGATGTGTTTCCAAACAAGCTCATACAAACAGTTCAGCCAGAAGGTTCTTATTTGTGTAGTGCTGTTGATTTGTGACAGTGCAGGACTGGAGGAGGGAGCTGCTGTCCTCAGGATGAGCCAGCAGTGCTCACAAGGGACCTCACACCTGCCTTGCCAAGTATGACTTGGCCTGCAGGAACCAGGCCATGGCAGGCTTGACTGTTGTGTTAAAGCTGCAATTCTCCCCTGACTGACCAGTGCTGGACCTGGAGCTGCTGTTCCCAAACGTTCCTGGCTCAGCCCTGCTTTTTTTCCCCAGCTGACAGAAACCTTGGCTGTGTAGCATGGGAATAAACTCTGAGCTCTGCTGCAGTCAAGTTGTGTTGTGCTGTTGAAATTCTCCCCTCTGTAAAATCATTCCTGAGAGAGTCTTTGTGTTTGGGGCTGCATTTATTTACCATTTCTCTGCCATGTGCTTCAGAGATTTCAGAGCCCTCCTCTGTTTTCCCATCTGCATCCAGCTTGTTCCCAAGCAGCAGTGTGGATGCATACTTGGCTGAGGTGGAGGCATGAAGGAAATGCTGGCTGCCAGTGCCTTTGCCCAGTTTGGCACACAGGAGCCGTGCTTTCCGTGGGCACCTGTGGAGCTACATAAGCCAAACTGGTTCCTGCTGAGGTCTTCAGGGCACCTCCTTCCTCCTGCCAAGGTGCTGAGGTGGCACTGCTTGCTGGCTGCTTCTGTCCTTGGTCAGAGCAGCTTTCCAGCAGCTGACCTCCAGTGAGGCTCTGAAATGCTGAGCAGCTGCAAACCCAGCACAGGCCTCTCTCTGCAGGCAGCAGAATTCTGTAGTGATGGTGCCTGCACAGACTGAGGTCTGCCTGCAGCCACCAGCAGAAAGGGCTGAAAGGAGTCTACAGACTAAGTTCTGTCTTTAGGTAAAGGCCTGGCAATGCAGAGGGCACAGTGGCACAGGTTAGTAACAGCACCATGTGGAGGTACCTGTGCAGTTAGTGGTGATCGAGGGTCCTAGGCATGGCATTGCAGCCTCACCAATAAGAAGTGATTTCAGCTCCCCGCTAGCACTGGAGAGTGAATTTGGTACTGTCAGCTGTGTGGTGAGAGGAGCTCACTGTTCTGGAGCAGGAGGAGAAAGCTGCAGCTTCTCATTGTTTGGGGAAGGACTGTACTGGTTTGGGGACTGTAATTCCCTTGGCTATGAATACCCTCTGAGCTAGCTCAGCAGTGCTGTCTGGAATGGGACTCATTTATAGGTGCTGCATTTGACTCTTACAGGGGCAAATTTCTCATTCTCTGTGGAACACTGATGAGTATAAGTGACCAAGGGGGACCCTGGGGTAACTTCTAATGCACAGCTTCCTCCATTGACAAGTTTTTCATGGAGAGAGAGTAGTCAGGGACTGGAACGAGCTGCCCAAGGAGGTGGTGGAGTCAACCAACCCTGGATGTGTTTAAGGTTGTTTGGATGCGGTGCTTGGGGAGATGGTTTAAGGTGAGCCTTGGAGAATAGGGTTCTAGGTTGGGCTTGGTGATCCTGAGGGGCTTTGCCAGCCCACATGTGTCTGTGAGTCTGTGAATGGAGCAGGTGGAGAACCAAGTCCTGCACAACCTTGAGGAACAGTCTCGCCCCAGCTACTACTGGTGGGACCTATTCCTGCAGGCAGGAGGCAAGGGCAGAGTGAGGCTGTTGGTGTGGACACAACCCTTGCCTGGTTCCCCTCTGTCTCCTCTAAGGGCTGCGACTGCACTTCCTACCGCAGCTGTGCCTGAAAGGGATCTGCCTGCACAGGGGTTGGAGCACTGCAGGGCACTTTGCTTGTTTGTTAAACAATGTGGGAAGAAAGCAGAGGCCATGGAGAATGCTTCCTCCCCTTCATGCCCCAGGGCACCTTCTGTACACAGCTTGGCAGCAGCACTCTCACCAGAGAGCAGCAGAGCCCTGTACAGAGCACCTGACCCTGGGCACTCTCCTACAGATTTAACAGAAGAGGAGCAGGAGGCACAGGAAAGAAGCTTTAAAAACATTTAGTATAAAGCCTCACAGAAAAAATCTCAGGCAGTGAGACAGTGTTTAAAAAGTAAAGAATGTGTAGTGCTCTGCAAGGATTTGGAAGAGAAAAGCACTTCGGGCTGGCCTGGGTCTGTGGTGCACCAAAACCATGAGCACAGGAAGTGCTGTGGCAAGCCCCAGAGAGTGCTCCTGACCCATAGCAAAAACTGCTCCCTTCTGGCAGTGCCCACTGCTCAGAAAGCAGCACAAGGAAGGTCCTGCAGCCTCCACTGCAAAGTGTGTCAGGAGGCAGAGTGGTTAGTGCAGAGGTAGAAGCAGCAGGGAGAACAGAACTGGTGTAAAGCTCTTCCCCCAGCCTCCCTGGGCAGCCTGTGCCACACTCTCACCACCCTCACACTCAGCAACTTCTGCCTCAGCTCCACTCTCACCCTGCTCTGCCTCAGCTCCAAACCATTGCCCCTTGGCCTGTCTCTAGCCACCCTGATGCAAAGTCCCTCTGCAGCCTTCCTGCAGGCTCTCTTCAGCTNCTCTGATGCAGCCTGGAACTGCCCAGTTTAGAAGTGCTAAGGACAAAGATTGCAAAATCCCCTAAATCTCTTTGCTGGTTCAACAACCACCCCCAGTGCATTGCCACAGCTTGGTGACCCTCACCTGTGCTGCTGCAGGTACTTAGGGCAATGCAGAGTGCAGCCTGCTGGACACCCCCAGGTTCTGCTGGTGAATTTTGGTGCCTTTGCCTTGCCTCTCAAACATTTGCAGGCCTATTTACAACAGGCTCCACTGCACAGCTTCCCCGGAGCCAGAGGCCCAGAAGGTCTTTGCCAATCACAATGGCAGTGTGGCTGCAGACTTGAATTGCTCATTAATTAGCAGCTCCCAGGCTGAGCTACTGACCTGGGCCTTTGCTTTTGGCACCGCACTGCATCTTTCTCAGCAAGGCAGGGTGACCTGGCCCAGGCAAAAGCTGGTGACCTGCTGCCCCTGTGATGATGTCAGTGTGAAGAAAGGACCTCTGTAGCTCTTCACCATGCTTTGTGGAGGCTGGGGGAGCAGTGGGGCCAGGTTTCAGACTGTGCAGTTTGCAGTGGCTCTCACTCCTGCTGCTTCTCAGGGAGAGATTGTCCCACAGCCTTGGGGACCTCTGCCTGGGTGGAAAATGCCTTTTCCTTTCCTTCCTTCTGCCTCAGAGTTTCCATTAGTGAGTTTTTACTCCACCATATATGCCCACTCAGCTACTTTGAACTCTTTTTTTGTTTTAATGACCTTCTGCTGCTAGCAGGCATCGACTGCAGCCCTGCTGTCTAGCAGCCAGATGATGTGTGCTGAATCTTTGTGAAGAAATGTGCCCCTCCAGTGCCTTAACCTCTTTGGATGGAAATTTTTCTTCCAATTCTTTCACATCCTTCACTGCTCTTTACTGTCCCTGGACTCAGCTCAGGAGGTCCTTTCTTGTGAGCATTCTGTATGCCTCAGGCAATAGAAGCAGCTATGGCAGGATGGGCCTCCAGAGAGGGCCACAAAGATGATCCAAGGCCTGGAACGCCTCTGCTCTGGGGATAGGCTGAGGCTATTTAGAAGAGTCAAAATTATTCCTAGTTTAGAACTGTTTAAGGGAAATGCTGATTTGAAAGCAACCACAATGCACTTTAGGCACAATTCATAGTAAATACTTCAAGTGATGGAGGAGTCTCTCATGCATTAATCTGCTTAAAAATACAAACAGAACACTCATGACAGAGAAAAAGTAGCTCAAAGTCTGCTTGTTCCAAGGGCCCACAGCTGTGAACTAACTTGGGGCTTTTTTGGTGTTGGGTTTTTTATTTGTGTGGTTGGGGTTTGGGTTGGGCTTGGTTTTGTTGTTTTTTACATTATGCAGTCGTTTTCCTTTCGGTATTCACTTGGGAAGAAAAGAGATCCTCTGAGCCAAGCAGATGCCAGTCCCTTAACAGAGAGGTTCTCTTACAACTCTTTGGTGTGTGAGATCTGCTGTGTGAGGTTTGCTTTTGCCAGGCTGTTAAGCAGCATCCTCCTGGGGGGCATGGTCAGGAGCAGGGGTGCTCAGGGGGGAGCAGGGGTGCTGGGGTGGGAAGCAGGGGGGG